>OZ024709.1:13717775-13735275 GCA_964016945.1 Microplitis deprimator | reverse complement strand
CAACAACAACAACAACAACAACAACAACAACAACAACAACAACAACAACAACAACAACAACAACAACAACAACAACAACAACAACAACAACAACAACAACAACAACAACAACAACAACAACAACAACAACAACAACAACAACAACAACAACAACAACAACAACAACAACAACAACAACAACAACAACAACAACAACAACAACAACAACAACAACAACAACAACAACAACAACAACAACAACAACAACAACAACAACAACAACAACAACAACAACAACAACAACAACAACAACAACAACAACAACAACAACAACAACAACAACAACAACAACAACAACAACAACAACAACAACAACAACAACAACAACAACAACAACAACAACAACAACATTTTTTTAGCGGGAAGTTAAAAGTTTGAAAAATTTAATACTTGCTGAGAATCTAATAGTAATGATTATCATCTCATGGTCGTAAAATTGATTTTTTCTCGCGATACCTACTAATCTTATAATTATTATGGTTAGCAATTTGACATGTTAATAATTAAAACACACGATAGCAATACTTATCTTCCTGACTGTCAAATTAGTATAATAATCATGATCATAAAAATCGTAGCTATTGTTGTATCACATGTCAAGTATTACAATCACTCGATGGTATTTTCAATAATACAGCGATGGTAATAGTTGCTATCTCGCATTCATATTCATTACAAAATATATGGCAATTATTGTGATCTCCGATGAGAATGGTTATCATCATGTACAAAATCTCAAGAGCAACACACAACAGCCAGTTCTTTTATCAATAGTTTAGCGCATCGAGCAGCTAAAGTGCTCAATTCGTTATTTACTTTATATTTAATTTTTTAGTGTAAATATTTTATACTGAAAAAACATATGCCACTTGTAAACAGAACACATACTCTAACTGTCACTTTAGATGGAGGCAGCCATTTTTTTTATTCATTAAGTGCTTTTAGACTGTTGGAAAAAGTCATTATTGAAACTTACGAAAATATTTGTATTTTAAAATAAATAGTCTTAGAAAAAATAATTTTAAAAAATCAACATTATTTAAGAATTCCAATCTTATTCGCGCGTTAAATTATAGCGTAGAGGACAAACAAACATTAAAGAATGGCAGCTCCCTTTTTAATTGACAGTTGGAGGTTAGATTACGTACTTTTATGAAAGTTAATAAAGAGTCGAATATAATAAAGAGACGAAAAGATTTTATTTTATTGAAAGATATAGAAATTATCCTCTAGTGTATAGCTAAAAATTTGCTGAGTGGCTTTTGCCTATGCGATGGTTACTACTACCATCGCTCTACAGTAAACATTGTTCCCTGAAATTATGGTAATTGTTTGGAATCGGGGTCAACCACATTTTTCAGAATTCCAAGTGCTTACACCTTAAAGATCCATAATTAAACTTTTTCCACGTGTTCAGTTACACGGCGGATTAAATTTTCTGTATGAGTTTATGTCTCTAACATCAGATATCTATCTGAACCTTGCAATTGAAGTGTGAAAAAATGTCAAAAGTAACACAAAATCATGTGAATTTTCAAAAATAAATTTTTCTAATAAATATAAGTAATTTTATATAATACCGTAAGATGGACGGTGGTGATAGAAAGGTCGATCTAAGAGTTACAAATAATTTTTGAACTCTTGTAATAGTGAAAATCAGCATATTTTTGTTATTTCAGTATTTTAATGTGTACAACAGCTCACATAACATTTTGTTGCAAGTAGTTTGGATGGTATCTGCCTTCCCTCGCTAGTATAGTGACTGGCTGAAGCCCACAACACTGTTTTACGCCGGCCCGTACTAGTAAGAGATGTAGTCTAAGGCAAGAGTGCGTTAACATAGCCTTACTGACGAGTCCGTTAACGTACTTAGGACGAAACTACAAACATTATGGCAAATAGGCATATACCTTAAGTTTTGGTGGTTGACTTAAGAGTCAATACATAGAATGATAAGAAAAATATGTCAAATAGTGCAGTGTAGCACGGAACTGAAAAATCTCAAAGATAAATTTGAAATTAAGCAAAATTTATACCTTAATTATATACCAAGTGTGTATCAAAGCTTATATAACATCAAATTAAGCTGAAACAACTTCAATCCGCCGACAAATGCTTGGGATTAAACGCGGTCCCTAAGCCATTTGCCAGGTTTTGGATTTTTGCTTGTCAAAATACCTGTTGACCCCACTTCCAAATAATTACCGAAATTATAATTATCCTTTATGTGTCACACTTCGAGATTACGAAGGTAGTATCGCTACTTACATGTCTTTGACCACAAGTTCAAAGCTAAAATTGATCGATTGGGGTGCTCCTCGGCATCGCGGCGCTGTCTCATTACTATTTGATCATTCGTTGTTTTTGTGTTGAACAGACTTCACGTTTGGCGCAAAAGTGAATAACCTTCGTAGTAAATTACTAATAGTGAAGTCGTTAATAAAAGGGAAATCAATGGGTAAGAATAAGAGATCAAGAAGTCACGATCGTTCGTCTGAAAGGACGTCCAAAAGACTTCGCAAGCTAGAGGACAAGATGGAGGAGTTAACAACGGGTTTTGCTGTGATGAAAGAAACCATATCGGGACACCAAGATCCGGATCCAGAAATAAACATATCAGAAAATGAAGCTAATTGAGCTTCTGGTAAATATGGATTAATTGTGGACACGAGATGCCATCACACGGTACTCTTGAAGTATATCTTAATGCCCGAGAGGCTACACATAATTTCCAGATATAAATAATCATCATGATTACATCTGTGTATAAAAGAGCTCCGTTTTATCCACGGGGTAAAACGGAGCTCATATAGTAACCTAACTTTACCTGGTACATAAAGTAGAGATTATATGTACCGTGGTTTATCCATGAGATTAAAACAGAGTAAATACTTACCTCGAAATTCATAATGAGGTAAATTACATGTGTCTGAATGCCCGCAGGTACTGATGGTCAGGTAGATCATTCTGATGGAAAATATCCAGGGGGTACTATCGATGACATTCAGCTGGTAAAGCCGATTGTTAATATGCCATCACTGAAGCAGAATGTCATTCCGAATAAGACATCAAATGCAGATGAGGAACTGCTGAAAATCAAGAAAGCTGAGACTTCATAGAAGCTGGATGCAGATACCCTTCGTAATCTTGAAGAGATACCAGTGCAGAAGGAACCTGAATTAATCCTGCACTCTAGTTTATCCAACCGTTGGAAGAATTAATTAAAGTAACGGGACTGAGGTCCACCTCCGATTTACTGGAGGCCGTTTCCGAACCCTTCTGGTTATATACGCGCTGCGTAACATCCACTATCTTCCACTGTAAGATAAGAATAGCGAAATATGAGCATACGTTCACATTAGCTTACCCTTAGATCAATGATCAGATCAAAGATCCTCACGCAATGCATGGTGTCTCACTACAAACAACCACGAATCCTACCTTACTTGGGCCAAACACTACTACCATCTGAGGAAATAGGGACTCTGGTCGAAGTGGGCTTGGAATGGCTTTCTGTGGTACCAGTCTCCTAGCGCTGGTCAACATGGTTGCTTAGGATAAATAGTAGGATGCAACTACTCCTCATACCCTATGTAATGGGCTTCCTCCATTTGTTTTTTTTTTTGGGGTTCCTAACAAGCTATTATCCGCTTGTTCATTCCTTGATAGATTTTCTACTTTCCGAGCTGTAAGACACTCTAATTATTTAAGCCAAATCGAAGTTTAGAGCAGCTCGGGGAACTTAGAAGAGTCGGCTCTGAAGTGGGACAAGTACTTTGGGGCTACCTAGAAGTTAGCAGGATCTGCTTTGGCTGCTTCAGCTCCAGTAATTAAGTCTCTAGAGACTCTCAAAGATCCAGACAGTGTTAAGAGATTAGAGCTAGTTTGGAATGTGGCAAAGCTACTAATTAAAATTGATAAATCTCAGACGGTAGCGCGTAGAGCCTGAATTTTGCCTACATTGTCGAAACATTGGGTCACGGCACTGGAGAAAATGGAACCAGACAGTTTTTTGTTCGGCGAGAAACTGGTCTACAAGATCAAGAAAATCAAGGCCATTGGAAAAGTGGGAGAAGAGATGAAGCCAGTCCCACTAAAACAACTGTAGATACCCCTCGGTTCTTTAAACTCCAAGAGCTCATCGAGTCAGAAGAAGTCAGTATCAAAGGTGATCGGGAAGTTTTCATCGGTGAGAAAATCTCTGACTCCCAAATACCTAGAGAAACAGGCAACATATCCCAAGTCGAGCCACTATCGTCAGCAGAACCAACGGTCTCCGAACTGTTAGTCTCGAAAAACAATGTGAGTATGGTTGCGGGGTGTCTGAGGTATTTATTAGAGGCCTGGAAAAGAATCACTGAGTATAAATTTGTCGTTTTAAGTATAAAAGGGTTTAAAATACCCTTCAAATTACCCCCTGTATAAATCCGTCCACCACCTGATAAAGTTTGGTTGGACCAGGAACTGGCAGGTATCCAATCGGAAGTCAATAGACTGTTGATGATAGGTGCGATTGAGGAAGTGAAAGAGGTTTCAGGCCAGTTTCTGTCGCCGTTTCTTTTGGTCCCTAAGTCTAACGGTCAGTAGAAGTTCATTCTGAACTTAAAAGGTTTGAATGGGTTCATTGTCACAGAACATTTTAAGCTCAATGAAGTACAGAAACAGATCGAGAATCTTCAGAAGAAAGGCACGGCAAAAATTCGTGATTTTGCCAAGGTTGTTGGGTCAGTGGTAGCGTGTTGTCCTATAGTGGAGTACAGCTTACTACACTGCAGATCGTTTGAGAGGGCGAAGGTCCAAGCTTTAGTAAAGAGTGGCGTTGTTTTGATTAATTTATGATGGTACAAAAATTTACTCTTAAGGACTGAATTTGGTGGTTGAATACCTTGTCAAATGCTAGTAAAAAGGTGAGAAACAACCAGTATGACAGAACGATCTACTTGAATGCATTACTGTCCAGATGGGGTGCCTTCTGTGATGATGAAAGCGCCAATGGGCTGTGAAGTCAGGAGAAAAGAAGGCTTCACATAAATCATCTGGAGCTCAAATCAGCCTTGTTGGCCTTGAAGTGTTTCGCGACGGATTTGAAGGACACTGATATTTTGATAATGGTGGACATCACGACTACGATGGCCTATATCAGTAGAATAGGTGGTGTCCATTATGTTGCATTTCATAGCTTAGCGTGCAAGCTATGGAATTGGTGTGAGGGTCGCAAGCTATGGGCATATATGCCTTATATATCCCATCAAAAGAGAATGTGGAGGCAGATCGATAATCGAGGATCGATAATTCAGACGCGAATGGGAATTAGCAGGTTATGCATTTGAAAGGATCATTCAGAGGTTCGGGAAGCTGGAGATTGATCTATTCGCTTCTCTGATCAACGCAAAATTCGTAGTCTATTGTTCACGGAAGAGAGATCTGGAAGCCTTTGCGTTTGATGCCTTCACAGTCTGTTGGTATGATTGGGTATTTTATGTCTTTCCCCCTTTTCCATTATAACTAGAGTGATTAAGAAAATCAAAGATGACAGAGCAGACGGCATTCTAGTTGTACCTCACTGGCCTACTCAGGTTTAGTTTTCGGACTTTAAAGACCTATCCGTAGGGGATTGGATTTTGTTTGAGGCAGATCATCATCTCTTGGTTTTTCCATGCAGGTCAAGCCATCATCCCTTGGCGGCAAAGCTTACCCTGGTTGCCGTCTGGTCATCAGTCAAACGTTCCTAGTCAACGACCCTTTAATAAGTCGCTTTATCAAAGGTTCGCCAAGGATGAGACCTGGATGTCCTAAGTATGAACCTACTTGGGGCGTGGACTCTGTGTTATTAAAACTAGTAACATGGGATCCAGTAAGTAAACTTTATCGGAAAAAATTGACGGAAAAACTTGTTGTTTTTGGCCATGGGCACAGCGCATCACTGTCAAACTCTGGCGTTGATCAACATCTCGAACATCATTGTTTCTGAATCTAAGATTGAAATTCGACTTCCGGTGAGAATCAAAACTTCACGGCCTGGAGTTCCACAGCCGGTTTTAAGACTTCCGCTTTTTCGGGACAAACCACAACTATGTATTACCAAAATTTTGAACCAATATCTATTGGTGACTAAAGGCATTCGAGGAAGTGTTGACTCATTGTTTATCTCGCTCAATTAGACGTATAGGTCGGTTAAGAGTGAAACGATCAGTTGGTAGATAAGGACGATGTTGGTTTCACTGTGAGTTGATAAAAGCTTTACGACAAACTCTACGAGACATGTTTCGACATCTAGAGCACATGATAAAGTTGTTAGTATTTAGGGAATTAAAAAGGTGGCAGAATGGTCCCAGAACTCTAAAGTGTTTGCCAACGTTTATCACCAGCCAATATTTACTCACGACAATAAGTTTGCGAAAGCGGTGTTAAAGCCCAATGTATCAGTATAAGTAATTATACTACATTATTAATTTCATTACAATAATCTCATTTTACATGTTCTTCTGTTATAAAATTAGTTCAATAAATAACGTGTTACCAAGAAAGTATTGCTCTAAACAGCTACCTTTGTAATCTCAAAGTGCGAGACACGAAGGATAATTGAAAAGTCCCACGAGCCCGCCAGAGGTGGGCGAAGTTTGATCTCAATTATTCAAGTGTATCGCACAAAATATTCCCACCCAAACAGCACTGGGTGTTACTCAACCCCTTTCAGATAAAATTAGAAATTCGATAGCTTTAAACTAATGATCAAATAGTAATGGGACAACGCCACGATGCTGAGGAGTGTCCCAGTCATTCACTTTTAGCTCTGAAGTTATGGTCAAAGACATGTAAGTAGCGATACTACCTTTGTAATCTCTCGTGTGAGAAACTCGAATAATTAAGATCAAACTTCGCCCACCCTCGGCGGGCTCGAAAAAAAAAAGAAAACACGAGTAAAACATTAAAAAAAAAAATTTTTTAATTCTTGTTTTATCTCGTTTTGAGGAATAAAATTTTTTTTTTCTCTTTACCTCACATTTGCTGAATAACAAGCAAAAATGAAAAAAAATCCGAAAAAAAATAATTTTCTCATTTTGGTAATGATTACACAAATTAAGGAACAAAACTTGTTTCTTTAATTTTTTTGTAAATCTTTGAGCAATCGGCCCGGACTAACGGTTTAATGGATCAATCTGAAAATTTTCAGGGTTTTTGGAAGTATATTAAGCTATAAAATCACCTGGCAACATTAACCTTTCCATCAATATTTGCAAAGTAGCGATGAGTTGACTAAAAAACCAGAAAATGGCCATTTTTTGTGGGTTTTTTAAATTGATATCAAGGATAAAAAAAACTTTTTTTTTCAAAAATCGAAAATGGAGCTTGTAGGGGATTTACTCGAGTTTCTCAAACTGCCCTTTAAATTACTGTGCGACCATTATTTGCTGAGATATCGATAATCGAAGACAAAAGGATCCTTTTTCATTTGAAGGCTGATATCTCAGCAGAAAATTGTCGTACAGAGAAACAAAAAAATGTAAATTGTAGCTGAATAAAGTTCCTAAACGAGCCATGAATTGGTTTTTTCGAAAAAAATTTCCCCGGCCCCATAGACCTAAAAAACAAAGCTAAAAAAATTTAGAAAAATTTTGTCTTGACCTATGTTACGTTTTGGGAAATTACCCCAAATTAATTAAAAATTTTAATTATTTTTCGCGATCAAAAATATATTTTCGACCCGGTCTCCATATTATTTATTATAGCAGCAGGTGAATTAATGGAAAATCGGCAGGAAACTTGAAGGAAACCTGAACTGCTGTTGAGCACTCAGGGTTATAGGACAGGGTGGAACTGCTAGTAAGCGCTCGCCCCTGGGTATTAATAGGGCTATGGATAGGTCATAGTGTAGGTGAAAATATTGGGGTGCCAATTGGCACCCCGCAGTAAAGTTGAATTAATTTAGAATTAATTATGGAGTTTATTAACTATATAGAGAGCAGAGGTTCGAGCTCTATGAGCTCTCTCGAAGGACTGACTATATTGTCGTTATAAAAAATATAATAGAGCCAACAGAGTTGACAAAATGTTGACGCTGCATCTCAGGTTTCCTGTGAGAGAATCGTCGTAGCCCGGGTATCATGCATCGTCATCTGTTTTGACTACCCACGAGCCACCGCGACTCTCTTATCGTAACCGATTTCCGTTACCTTTGCATAAAATTATATTATCAAAAATAATTAATTTAATTTAATCAATAAAATATTACGGGAACGTAACACCTATTTGTTATGATTCCGCAAAAACCGTGGCTCAGAAAATTATTTTGCTGGACGATCTTCAAACTAGAGATTTCGAGCTTCAATTTGCTTTTTTTTTTATTTTTTCGATACGATCATTTTTCACGAAAATACAGCCTTCCAAAAATCACTAAAAAATTTATAAAATTTTCTTGTTCCTTTAATTTTTTGGATAAGTGTAGTTATCATCATATGATTGTTTTTAATAGTATTATTGCACGAAATTCTACAATTACTATACAGTAAAGTCATTTTACCCATATAGCAGGTTTTTTTCAAAGCTTGCACAAGCCTGCTCTCTAGTTAGATAGTTGCTAGCGTCACCATTCACCTATCGATCTTGCCCCAAATATTTGACGCAGATTCGAATTGAAAGTCTTATGCTAGCCTTATACAAGAGTTTTGGCAAAGTTATTATTCAATTGTTGGGGCAAATCGGCGCCAGAAGCATGTTGAATCTACCTTGCACATGGCTTACTCAAGTCAAAATTGGTGGTGGAAGGAATAGTATGGGAAGTATCGCGCGTCTTGAGTAAATCTTGAGCAAGCCATGCGCAAGTATCTGCTGCGAGTTTCTAGGGTAAGTATAACAGGGAACTGTCACTCCGGCCATCCTGGATCAGGGTGACACTAGAAGTATTAACGGTCTTCCAGAACCGTGTCTTAATTCATTAGGGTCGTTGTAAATATCTTTGTAAGAGAAGGAGGAGGAAAGATAATTCATAATTAGTCTATTTTATTTACAAATTTATTAATGTAAACTATTTATTTATTGACTATTTATAATTAATTCTTTAGTCCCTTGAACTCTGACCTTTTCACCTTATGACAATTTTACCTTAATACAGTATTACACGCAAGCACGTGACTTGAGTCCCCTGGACTTGATCACACACACACAAACTCCACATGGTCACTCGGACGCTCTACGTGTCTAAAACTTAATCTGTACTTTACGCGGTCCCACGGACCCTCTACATGATAAAAACTTATTTCACGCGGTCTCCTGGACCCTCTACATGATTAAAACTTTACATTTAATTACCACTAAATTTCATAACTACACTTCTTATTTTCACACACACTTTTACCATGAATTTTTTTATTTTTTTCAACGATATTAAATTCCTTTTACTCATTTTCCGATTTTATATAAACTTCCTGAAATTGTCTAACTGACATAGTCATCTATTAACAACCGTAATTTATTTATCCCATTGGATTCCGCAAATTGTCTAAGCCGATATTAAGATTTTAATTTATATATTTTTATCTATGCGTGAACTTTCCAACACCGATTTAATCCCAAAATTCGAACATCCAATTTTCACGTTCACTTTACGGCTCTTTCAACGTTAATAAATTTCTTGGTTTTATCTCTTGATTATTTAATTTAAATTATTCTAATATTAATGATTAGATTTTTGACTAGATCGGGAATAATTTGCTGGCACGTGGTTCTCACGAATGGCCTGAAAAATTTTGATGACGCAGTAAATCTGGCCTTCTTGCCTGAATACTTCGAGAACACTAGATCCTTTAACGTCGGGCTGACGAACGTATTTCTACGTTAATTAATCAACAATTAATAATTGATTTATCTAATTCGACCTTGACACGACGATCACATAATGGACATGACGTACGATTTAGTATGATTATTAATTTATAATTCTGGCCCAGGCCTAGAATCAAAATTAATAAATACCTGAAGATTTTATTTACAGCGACAAATTCAATCTTGTTGTGGTCTTGGTTGTCTTGTTATTGCACTTCAGATTATCTCTTCTGGTCCTGATCATTTGGTCCTTTTTCGTAAATTTTGTTCAAAATTTCGCTTATCAATTGATCTTACACGTACTCTCGAACATCTGCTTTTCCAGATAAATTAGTAACTTGTTGTCACGATTGGAGGTCGTGATGGGCGTAGGTACAAATTTCGTATAGACGTATTGAATAAAAGGGTACTTACATAAACCCTACTATGGACTATCGGTCTAAGTGGCTAGACAGGTAGAAAAATAAGAGATTAAAGGAAAGTGGGCTGCCAAAAAGCCTCGCGAAGTCAGTATCTTATTATGAAAGTAAAATTGTGTGGGAAATAGTGTTTTTCAAATATATTATGTTTACGAGTATTTACTTATTGAGAAGCAAATATATTCAAAATACAAAAGGGTCACAAATGACAATATTTAAAATAGTTAATAAAAGAAAATGTTTCATGCATATGGTTTACAAATAATTTGAGAGTAAATTTAGAAAATACCAGGTAATGGTTACAATGTTAAAAACTTACCCTAATCAGGTTTAGGTGAGATATCAGGTATTCCAGCAGTAACACAGAACACTTATTCACAACGCGTACTCATGGTTCTAAAATGTGATTCTAATTGATTGGTCTATTTATTTAGCATAGCAGGATTTGTTGTATCGATGTAAATGCTTATGCGTTTCTAAATCTTCATAGATTAAAATGAAAAATGTATTGATTAAAAGTATTCGCGCTTCTCGCGGTAGAATAATTTCAATATATTCAGATTCTTCGCGTCTTTGCGGTAAAATAGAACGTAAATTTGTTTGTAAAATCTTCACGTATTTCCCCGTAAAATATTATTCAAAATCTTCGTGTATTTTTGCGGTAAAATATTCTTTAATTATTCACGTTTATCGTGGCAAAATTTAATATTAAAATAAAATGAAAATAAATCGATTAAAATAAGATGAAGATAATCAATGCTGTACCAGTACTAAACGGTTGGTATTAGTTCACGACTTTCAACGATCAAGAACCAATCGTACGATCTGGGCTTACGTGATCGGATGCTATACACTAATATCACGTTGATTATGCTTTTGAAGCTAGTAGAAAAATAATATACCGATTATGCAAGTGCTTATGACGATCAAGGATCGATCTAATGACCTGGGCTCACGTGATGGAATGCTCAATCAGGATACTAATCCTCTAGCCACGAACACCGTCAGGTGTCCGGAGTTCAGTAAGGTTTCGAGTTTGATTCCCAAAAGAACTGATGAGCTAAAGTCCATAGTCTTTTTATATGGTCTTCACATATGAAAAGTGCTGGTAACTTGTTTACTATACGAAAAGATTTGGACTCGCCCGAAAGTTATAGGCCCACGCACAGGTGTGATCCCTGGAAAATAGATTTTTTCTATTAAGTAGGCTGATGACCTGGTGCCTGTCTGTCGCCGAGCAGTGCTCGTGCAGGAAGCCATAAATTTGGTAGTTTCCATTAGCTTTCTCTAATTTCCAAGAATCACATGCAGGTGCACATAAGTTAGGTGGTCTATAGTTTTAAGATGAAAAATTAAAGAAAAGATTGCCACGCTTAGTCTAAAATTCTTAAAAGGAAACGGACTCATAAATTTTAAACGTACGTTAAGTAAAAATGATGAAATTTCAAGAAAAGAGAAATCTATAATACGCGTGGTCCATTAGTACAATACAACTTAATTGTAAAGCGTTGACAAAGCTTGAGTAGGTATAGTTATCCGGTATGACTGCTGGCCTCAGTAAGTCAGCATTATATGAAAGAAAGGCTTAGGTACAAGAGGTCTTAGTGCGTACTTATTTAAAAAAAAAAAAACAATTTTTTTTTATGTAGCAGCCATGACATTGCTATCAAGAATACCGGCTACTTGCCTGATACTAGATACAAAGATGGATAGAAATATCGTTTAGCCCCACAAAATGAAGCCAAGTATAAAATTGAAAGTTACCTGTAGCAATTGTACGTCAAGATGGTCAGTCGTTCTCCTGGTTCTCCCAGTTCTTTCTCCTGATTCTCTCTGCTAGTCTCAGCTACTGTCTTCCGTTTATATAATTTACATTCGATTATCTTCGGCCATTATTAAGAAATTCATCCCTTCTTAATTATGATTGGGACTCGCATGCGAGGCTATTCAATTAGCGTGCCCGATGACAAGTTGAAAAACTTATTTACTTGCTCATTGGGGTTTACAGGTAGGGTGAGAGACTATCAGTGAAAAGTCACGATGTCAATCGATAATGTAACTCATTTTACCCAGTTACACAAGAAATTCGTCAGAAACTTTTGGCTGCACCATGTTAGAAATATCTTTAATATTCTTGCCTACAATACCATGAGCAAATCATGTACAATTTCTAAGTCAGTTCCTTGCTACACAATCTTGCGCAAGGCACATATACGTAGAAAAAGACATTAGTAACTATGGGCCGTGCACAAGGCTCTAATACAAGAGTACTTCCCAGAGAAAAAAGCACGACAGGCCCAGGCTAGACCCAACTATGTAGAACACTGGGCGCAGCTTGTAAGCCAGTCTTGGCCCAGCCTTGGTAGAAATCTGGAATGATAATCTTGGACCAAGCCTGGTTGCCAGACCTGACCCATGCTTCATTGCCAGACCTAGCCCATTAATGGCCCATACATCGACGAAACGAATAAATTAAATTAAAGAAAAATGTTTATTATTATTAACCTAGTACAGTTCATGATATTTAACGTTCAAACCATTTAAGTGAGGTAAATGATGTTAAAAAAACTCGGTGAAAATTCCATTAGGCTCTGGGCGTGAACTGCCGTCCTTCTGATTGCTACGTCTGAACGGTACTTACTAACGACTCTACAGAACCAAAAAGGCGTATGAAAATTTTTTTTTCTATAATCAACTTGGGAATGTAATTCTTTATCGCTAAGAATTGAAAATAATTGAAAAAAAAAAAACACAATACTTCTTTTCGGCTTTAAAAAGTTCTTTTCTTAAAGCCAAAAGGGCGTATGACAAAAAAAAATTTGATACATCCTTTTGGTTCTGCAGAGCTTAAAGGGCCTGTATTTTGAGATACGCTCTTATAGCATTAGTAACGTGATATACTTATTCATTTTATTATGACCACTCTGTTTTAGGAAATATAAAAAGCATGTTGATTAGTATTTTTGATTTAGAAAAAAAAAACACTTTCGTATTATTTTTATTGCAATTGAATCATTGTTAACGTAAACCTTATTAAATTTAATTGATTATTTATCAAAAACTCAGTTGAATTTGCTTGCTCTACCACTATTATTAAAAATAACATTTATTATAAGAAGTTATGTCACAGTTGTTGATTGCAACTAATAACGAACTAAAAAATATTTCATTATTAGTTGTGAATAATTTTAATCGAAAAGTTAATGTATTTATTAATTGAAACTTATATGAATTCAAAAATGAATAATTATTTATTTTAAAAACTATAATAATAAGTTATTTGAATAATTAACAAAAAACCTGATTTAGCCAGTTCTGGCCCAAGGGTGGATAATTACAGAAATTGCCAAGGCTCGATTACTCATGTTTCGACCGATTTTTAGGCGCCGTTGAATGGTGGAAGCGGGCTCTGCCAGTCTTGGTCCAAAGATGAGTAACCATAGGTATGACCGAACCTGGCTTAGCCAGTTGCTCAAAGTTGGCTCATCATAGGAATGACTAAGGTTGAGTATCCAATTATGTCCAATATAGGCAAGCCCAAACTGGGTTTCTCATGATGGGCCAGACATGGATCCTTTATTCAACTCTGGGGTCTCCTGCATAGATTGCTTAAATACGTTTTTCTTGGGTATTAAAAATCCTGGATGAGATTCATCGCCATAAAATTCTCAGCGTGTAGTGAGGTTCCGTCTTTTATGCATCCGGATAAATATCACGTATATATGTTGGAGATGAAAGAATATAATGGGGTTTTCCAATGTGATGAGAAATTCCCAACAGTTGAGACTAGTTTTCATAGTAACAATTAAATAATAAAATTTAAGTTCTAGTTGTTTACAACTTAAGCAGATTATGTTTATTACGAGAGGCTTAGGCTCGCTGTGACGTATGTTCACCAAACGTAGCCACGGTCACAGGATAGGTATAGTAAGACACAGAGGACAAAATAGTAAGATAATATAAGACGGTTGTCCTTCTTTGAATATTTTGACAAAAAGGTTTTTAACAAAAAATACAGTTTGGTACTAGTTGAGTTAGTTCTGATTGAACATTCGTTGTGCGAGTACGTTTTCCTGTCGACCGTGGATTCGTTCTCGAGCCTAGTTCACCGTAGTAAATTATTTGTAAATTATTTGATCAGGTTTTATTTGAATATTATTGGACTGTCGTGTATTACAATTATTATAATTCCCTGCATAATTAATTATTTCATTAATTAGTATTTAGTGTATTTTGATATTTGTGCAACACTATCTTCATTATATTACTTAGACAAGTATCATTATTTGTGAACAATACTTTTAATATTAAATCATTGTGTTGCATAATTATTATTCGTTTATATCTTAAATAAAAATGGAAGATATTAATATTGAGACCAATACTCGGGATAACGCCCAAGCTCGTACTGACTTTCCGTCTTATATTTTCTGTTTATCCAAGTAAATTTTATAAAAATACTTTGACCTTTAATTAAATGATTTGGAAGTGTATCAAATAGATTCATTAAAAAATAATTTCCATCATCGTATGCATTTTACTCAACTTTAGTTTTTTACAATACGTAGAAACCATCCAACGAGAGTGAATCAGTCGAAGATTTAAAGGTGTGAATAAAGCACCCTCGAGGGTATCGCTCTTGAGATGTGCAGTACAATTAAAAGTTTTTCCGTTAGAATTTTAGTTAAAAATAAACATATGTATATATGTTAGGGTGCTTTTTTTAACATTTTGTTTTCTCTCAGCCTATATGAAAATTTTATTGTAGACAAAAAAAAAATTCCTGAAAATTTCGGCCCTTGATTTTAATTTTAAGAGGTCGCGTCCTATTTTTAAAGTTTTCCTATTGAGAAAGCATGGGAACAGTATTACATTTTTTTTAAAAATTCCTACGGAGGCAGTTTTTAAGTTTTCGAATTATTTTTGGGTTCATTTTAACGGGATTGAAATCCTCTTTAAAATTGATTTGAGTGACATAAATGCGTTTTCAACGGTTCAAAAGTTATGAAACTTCAAACATCAAAAACGTTCATTTTCAGCGAAAAATCATAATTGTTGGCTCTTATTATTAAAGCTATCGACTTTCTAAAAAAAATATCTATACAAATTTTTAAGTGGGTTAAATACTCTACAAGAAATACCTAAAACTTGGTTCGCACCTTTAATATATTTTTGCAATGTAAACGTATTTAATTTTTTTCATTTAATTGAATATTTTTTTTTTTTATTGAGCTTCACGTAATTATCGCAGATATTCTCAATCATTCATATTATGTTTGTGAAAAAATAAACTTAATACCTCACGATTGATTAGTAGCTTAACGTTGATTAACTTTGTTGTATCATAACCGATTAAATAATGAGCTCGTTTTGTTTTTTTTTTCAATTCCTGGCATGATTGTAAAATAACATAACGTTGAAAAAGTTAATAGATATCTGATTTAAAATGATAGTAATTGAATTTTAGTCATAAAGACTGCGATTTTGGGTGGTCGGAAACTATTTGAGCTTCGATTGATACTTTAAATCGAAGAACTACGTGAAAATCTATAAAGCTTGATTAATATAATATTTAAAAAATAAAAAAGATTAGTACTCAATCTAAGACAAAAAATAAATTAGAATTAAATAATTCCAAAAGGAGTTTGAAGTCT
The DNA here is from genome assembly GCA_964016945.1 of Microplitis deprimator. NCBI lineage: Eukaryota > Metazoa > Arthropoda > Insecta > Hymenoptera > Braconidae > Microplitis > Microplitis deprimator. Next base: position 13,719,341 of record OZ024709.1, on the reverse strand, counting down.
CATAACTTTTGAACCTTTGAAAATGCATTCATTTGACAAAGCATTCGACAAAAACTGCCTGAGTAGGAATTAAAAAAAAATGTGATATTGCTGTCATGTTTTTAAATGGGAATACTGTAAAAATAGATCGTGACCACTTAAAAATAAAATTAAAGGCTCAAATTTTCAGGGAATTTTCTTATTTTGACGTCATACGTAGGTCATAGATATGTCACGGCATCTTATGTGAATTTGATGTCAATCTGATGTTCTACATGACTTTAATATGATGTAAAAACTTGACATCATATTAAAGTCAGCATGACTCTTGTATGACGTCACAGTTATGGCTTATGTGTTACGTACACTTGACATAAAATCTACATCACATTGTTACGTAGTAATAAAGTCATTATTGTATATCATAATGACGTAATTTTAAAATCATACATTTATGTCAGTAGCAAAGTCACGGTTATACGTAATATGGATGTCACTCTTAAATCATATCTTTACATCAGTGACAAGTCAGTATTTTACGCAATGCTGATGTAATTTCCGAGTCATAGTTTTTTATCATCTATTTATTAAAATAAAACAATCATAAAATGAATTTTCAATGAGTAAATGTGTAAAAATTTCGAACATTTTTGGGGCCAAAGTAATTGATAAACTCGATAATAGATTTCAGACGTTTTAAATTAAAACATTAGCGAGAGAATAAAAAAATTAACTTTATTTTTTCAAATCATATACCGAAAATATTATTGAGGATGACAAAGGAAATGTAACGACAGTTTGAACTTTTTTGATATTAAGATTGTAAAGTTTAGTATTGCAATTTTTCAATCGATTAAATTTCATACAATTTTGTGGAATTATTTAATGTTTTGCAAAATTTTATGTAAGATTTTTTAAATTTCACATCACAACAGAAAATTAAAAGATTTGAAGAAACTTAATAAAATTTTATATAATTATCACTTATAAGTTCATGGAGTTTTTTTAAATTTTGTAAAAATCCATCACGAAAACTTACGAACTCTATCTTTACCAGCATTTCACTCTAAATACATCAATTAAGCATAAGACTTGAACTCTCGTGATGTGACCAGTGAGCAACGTTCAGGACTGCCAGCCAAGAGGAGCCGTGTTCGAACCCAGCAGACGCCCAGGATTTTTTCATAATTTACTGCTATCAAATCTGGTTTTTGAATTCGTAATGCATTTGCGCGGTAATAATCGAATAAAAAATTCGGTATTTATTTATTTATTTATTTTTTTTTTTTAAATATTTTTTCCGGATTGATGATTTTGACATCACCCATATGTCATACTGACGTCATAGAATGATACACAGACATCACTTTTACGTCATGTATACGTCATTAGTTTTACATCATAATCTTACGTAAAAAAGTGCGAAATAATGAGTCACACCTGACTCATTCATGACTTATATCTTACGTAAATGATGATATAGCGTAACGTCACTTTGACGTCAAATTTACGTAAATGTGTTTACTGGGAAACTAAAAAAAAAGAAATGTTCAAAATAAAAAAGTACTAATACATATATACATATAT
>OZ024709.1:13687572-13717575 GCA_964016945.1 Microplitis deprimator | reverse complement strand
ACCCTATGCTTTCATCAGCACCTTGGACATACCAAGAGCCCTTATGATCTCAACGTAGGCTTTGAATATTTTTTATTTCACTCGTCTACTGTATGATGAGTAAAAAAAGTATTTATATATATATATATATATATATATATATATATATATATATATATATATATATATATATATATATATAAATCTCAGAATAGAGTAAAAGCGTCCACTCATTGACTAATCGAGAGAGAAGAGGTAGCACTAGAGACACGGCTTGCACTCTTCTCACAGGGATCAATAAACGCACAAATTCTCCCAAAGCTCTTGTACCCTCAACGTCGACATTTCTGTAGAATACCATCGTCGCTGCTCATCGACGGATCTAGTACGTGAGGGATGCAAGCCACTTATACTGTGTTAGAGAAGTGAATCCTATTTCTCTAGCTTTATTCTCTATTCTCTATATACGAAAGAGATTTGACTCTAAAATGGTATCATTTGCTTCTTTCGTTTTACTCTTCACACTTGCGACGACTATAACAGAATTTTCTCGGACAAGAGTTTCCCTGATAGTCTTTACTCATACTATTAGTCTTCTTTAGTTACAAAATTGATCGCTTTATCAAAATCAACACTTGCGAATGTCAATTAAATAGTTCATTATTGATAAATAGATCCTTTGCGGTTTTAGCGCCACGGTGTAGACATGGTGGAAACATCGTTGAACCAGCGTGAAACGACTGTGGGAACGTGATTGTAATGCAATGGAACCACGGTATTCTTTGTGCACTCACGCTACTATATTCAGACCGCGTTTCCACTGCATTTTAACAGTGTTTCCACGGTGTTTTGACCGTGAGATCATAGTAATCTCAAGGTGGTTCCACGGTAGTTCTACAGTGGTTTTCAGCGATCTCCACGGTGACTTCATGGTTTCGTGGTGTATCCACAATTTTTATCACGAAGAAATGAAGAAAAAAAAAATAAATAACGCCGACTCGTAGGTTCGATCCCGACACCTCTGAATTGAAAGTCTGGTCTGTATTCCGCTGTGCCGTATTATACACTTGAAATTCGTAATTGATTGTATTTATTTGGACAAAAATGATCTTAAGAAAATTAAAGATATCAAATAAATTATTGATTTTCTGATTTGTATTGTATTCAACTCTATTATTGTTTATAAGGTAACAAGATCAATAGATGTATACCCACTAACAGTGGGTCAATAAGTACACAGAGAAAAAAAAACAGTAACCATTACTGCGCAGAACAGTAATCTAGTCAATTGAATAAATATAAATATAGTAAAATATGCTGTTACTATACTTAATCTTTCGCCCGAACACGCTCATTGTCTGGATTACTGTTCTGCGCAGCAATGGTTACTGTTTTTTTTTCTATGTTTACTTTATTTGGTAAATTATATAAATGAGAAGTTTAACTTCTTCAAACTCAACTAAAATTTTTTTAATTTTACATCTCAGTTTTTTATAACTAAATTCATTATTGAAACTTTGAAATTCGTTTAACTAACCCGCTAATGGTCTTGTTAGCCTATTTACAAAAATTTTAAAAAAGTTTGTATACTTTATAAGATCCATAAATCATTGTAAAATCATTTTTTTCGAATAATGTTCCATAATTAGTCGTCTTTAAATTATTTTACAAAATATTATGACTCACACACCTGTATATCACATAAGGTAAGTGACCCCTCTATCGGCCAGGCCCCCTTTATCGGCCACTTAGTCGAACAATCGATATATTTCCATCATAAGTACGTATTCATGCGTAAATAGTTTTTAAAAAAAAAGTAAAATTAATCTACTTTAGATTAAATATACTTTAATTATTGTAAAAATTCATTTTATAATTAAAAAAAAAAAATAGTAGTGCGTCAGATGCGATTTCTGATGATTTCTTATCAGGTAGATTAAGGTTTCTTGTTTTTTCAATAACCTATTACTAATTAAAAATAATAATAAAAGTCTGATTTTTTTTTGTAATCTTATTAGCTCGTTTCATAGTAATTTTAGGAGTTAAAAATTTGATGATTTTTGCCTAATTTATATTAAAAATATGGTGGCCGAATATAGGTACAAGAAAATTACCTCTGTATGCATTATCGGCCACCTTAGTTTTATTTTTTTTTTTTTGAGGTTATCAGCATTTATATGCAAAATAGTCAATTTAATTTGTTGATGTCAAAATGAATAAACAAATTGATTAAGTTATATTTCAAAATAATTATAAATATTTAGAATAGATGTAAATAAATTATATACATCCGATCAGCTAAAATTTTATCTATAAGGTGGCCGATAATGGGGGTCTAGGTAGGCCGATAGAGGGGACATCAGGAATTGAAGTTATTTTCATTTGTTATTTAATTTCTAATAAATATTTTTACATATATTTTTTCTTAATTTGAAGTTAAATGTATAAGCTTCAAAGTTATATCACTGTTTTATACATGAATTGGTTTTTTATATTTTAATTCTCGATTCGAAAAAAAAATGCGCTTAACTGGCCGATAGAAGGGTCACTTACCTTATATTTACTCAGAAATCGCTATTAAATCGAATTTTTTCGAACTCAAGTATATAAAGTTTTGCATTATGGAATGAAAACAAAAATTTCCTTGGGACTAAAAAAATTTCTTGGCACAAAAAAATTTTGTTTTCAACAAAAAAAAAAATTTCTTGCCTTAAGAAAATTCATTATGCAAAAAATTTCTTAGGGCAGGCAAAAATTTTTTTTGGGTGAGTAAAACTTTTTCGTGCCAAGAAATCCTTTTTTTGGGGTACTTATGTTGATAAGATCACTTAAAATACTTTCTTCATTTTAATATTTTAACAACATACTTTAAAAAAGATAATTATCAAAAATACTAAGAAAATAAGAAAATATGATTGATACAGAGATTTGGAAACTATAAGAAAAAAATATATCAATAATGGAAAAACCATGAAATCATCCTGGAAACAACGAGAAAACACCGAGCTACCACGGTGAAAACGCCAAAAAACTGACGCAGAAATACTTTGAGGCCACCGTGGAAATTACTGCAAACCACTATGAAGCCACTATGGGACCACTGGAAAGTCTCCGTGGGAACACCGTAAACTGACGTTCGAAAGACCTTTAAACCACCGTAAAAACCTTGGTAAAACACAGTGGGGACACAGTCGAAATTTAGTAGCGTAACTGCACAGAAACCAACGTGGTTCGACCGTAAAACCACCATCGAATCTCTGCCACTACACTGTCAGAACATTGAAGGCGTGTTTTCACAGTAAAAACACCATGGTTCGACCATGATTCCAACGTGGCGTTGAAATTGCTAGGGATGAAAAAAAGTTATATTATCCTGAGAAAAAAATATTTTACCTGATCAAATGCCTAATTATATATTCATATATAATCATATTTAGACGAATAAACACTATACATAATTTTACATATAATTCGATTTGATGATAAATAGCTCGTACCAACTCATATCTGATTCGATACAGATTCATATATGGGCCCATATATGATGGGACCTGATCATGTCTGAAGTGAAAAGTTATAATTGAATAGCTCTGGTCATATCTAGTTAACATGGAACTATATTTCAGTTTTTATATTATTGAAACAAATTGAAATATGAAATTTTGATAATGAATGTTAAATTATTGTTATCAAATGAATGTTATTAAAGTATTTTTGTTATGAGTAAATTATATATTGTACATTGCTCATGTAGAATATATCAGTTCTAAAACTTGAAGAAATAAATGTCACAAAGTTCTGACATCCTAAAGTATATAGCAAACCATAGAACCTGATGACCGTACGTAAAAAAATGCTAGAGTTGAATTTACCACATCAAACTAATAAAAATTTAACTACACTTTGTGGTCGCCGCATTGACAACTGTAGTAACATAAGTGACAGTGTGCATGATAATTCTCTACTATAGGAGTTCTGCTTACTACTTCAATGTGATAAAACTTTGTAGGCTCCAAAACTACTCAATGTAGTATAAAATACTTATTTTGTGGTTTTTGGAACCACACAATTTTATATAAATTGGTATCTGTAACTATTTTTGGAGTATACAATACCAGATTACTTGTACAATCTACTCCAACGTGTGGTAAAATGATCGAAAGCAGAAAATAACAGCTCGACCTACAACTTTTTTACTCCATTATGTGGTTAAACCTCGACTCGTAAGTGTCAGTGCATTTAATATTATAAATAATATTATAAAATATTATAAATAATAATATATATAATTGATAAAAAATTACTAGTATTACCAGTAAATAAAAATATATTTCACAAAAACAAATTTTGTTTCGTATTACCTGTCATTCATCCTTCTGCTTACCTCACCTACAACTTCTTCTATTAAATTTTATTTCTATGCTCTTATTAGTGAATAGTGATTTTAATGCAATTTTTTAAATCATTGCTTATTGAGTATTTGTTATTTATTTGAATTATAAATTTTAAAATGATGTTTTTCATATTTTCTATTAATAAAAATTAATACTTAATTATTCTAAGTTTATGCTTATACGAGAATTCATAGATTATACATATATTTTTAAAATTATTCTTATCAGGTATTGATAAAATGTTGGCTTTTAAAATTTGAGTCCTTATTATTTTAGGTTATTCGTTAATAAATTTATTTTTATATCTTTGCAATTTGATAAACTGTGAGTCCGAAGAATAGAAGATAAATTTTTATATTTTTATAACTTTTTCAATATCATATAAACTTATAATCGTTAACTGACGGATATTCAATTAATACATTAGGGATAAAATATATTCAACTATGTTGTGGAGTAAAAAGAACCACAGTGATTATTTAATGCAAGTTTTTATTACTACTCACTGTAGTAAATGGTACCACAGGTTGTGTACCACAGTATACTAGTAACTGTTACTAAACTTGTAGTTATCCTATACATTACTAGTCAGTGTAGTAGATGGAACTCCATTTGTAGTAAATTGAACTACACCTTTTTTTACGTGCACTTTTCAAAATTTTGCCTACCCTGAGATTTTTTTTTTCTAAACAAAATTATTTAAATATAATTTTTAACATTATTGGAATAGATCATATAATTTTAATAATTTTATGCAAATGATGATACGCAAATGTTTTGAGAATAAAAACTTGAAATTATATGTAATTACAAATACTGTTTAACAAATATTTAAATATTAATTAATTCTAACAATTAGAAAACATATTACCTATAAAAGGCCCTTCTCAATTTCTCACACCCGCTATTTTACTAACATGTAATTATCCACATTTAACTTACCATATATATATATATATAATAGGGTGCGTGATTTCGGAGCAACATTTTTTTTTATGTGCATGTGGAAAAAATCATAGTTCAACACAAGAAACAATTTTTCGCGATAGAAAAAAAATCTATGTCGATTACAGACCTAGCTCATTGAAAAATTCGATTTCCCATTTAAATAACACGGGAAAATTTTTTTTTTAATTTTGAGTATTTTTAACTTATTAAAAGATCAAAAGATCGAATAGACTAATACACATTTTTGTAGGAAATTGAAGGCTCTACAAGAAAGGTCTCATTTTTAGATAAATCTATCTGTTCCAAAGTTATTAAAGCTCCAAGTAAAGTTTGAGATTTTTTTACTTTTCCGGTGAAACTATCAGACTTAGCACAAAATGTTGGGGTTTTTTTTTTTATTGACAATTTTATCTTCTACAAATTATTTCCAGTAAAGTTTTTACGAATTTCACATTGTCTCCTGGTTATTTTCATTTAAATGTCGAGCTCTTGAAATCGATCAGAACACTACTTTTTTAAGAGCTTGAAATTAAAATAAAAATAACTAGAAAAATGCGGAATTTAAAAAAAAACTTTACTAATAATAATTTGTGGAGAATAAAATTTTCAACAAAAAAAAATCCATAAAATTTTGTGATAAGTCTGATAGTTTTGCCGAAAAAGTAAAAAAATCTCGAAATTTATTATAACGACTTCGAGCTCTAATAACTTTCGAACAGATGGATTTATCAAAAAATGATAGATCTTTTTTGTAGAACGTTCAATTTCCTAGAAAAATATGTATTGGTCTATTCGATCTGTTGATGTGTTAACGAGTTGAAAATACTCACAGCTTAAAAAAAAAAATTTCCCGCATTATTTGAATGGGAAATCGAATTTTTCAATCAACTAGGTGTGTAATCGACATATAATTTTTTTTCTTTCGCGAAAAATGTTTTTTTTTGTTAAATTATAATTTTTTTCACATGCACTTAAAAAAAAAAAAATGTTGCTCCGTAATGACGCACCCTAATATAGATAAATTCTAACTAATGTCTAGAATATTATTTGTTGATTATTCAACATAAAAATAGTCCTGTAATTTCAAATTATCAATTTATGAAAAATTTTTTAAGAGCACTATTTGGGGAGAATGGACACCTTGGTCTAAATGGTCACCATGTACAAAGTAAGCATAATTTAAAATACATCCATATATATATATATATATACATATATATATATATATATATATAAATTAAAAAATAAGGTGCCTGACCAGAATAATTTTGTTCAAATTATTTGAAATTTGAATTTCAAAAATTTTACAAATTTAGATCGTAAAATTTTGATTTTCAAAGTTATTTTGGTATGGAACCAAAAATAATATCTTAATTACAAATTATATAAACTGTAACAATTATTGCAGGAATTGTGGCGGTGGTTTATCAAGACAGCAAAGACGATGTAAACGTAAACCATGCAAGGGAAAATCTACTGTAAAGTTCAAAATATGCAACAACCAGGTTAGTTACGATTATCTCATTAAAATTATGAACACAGACGACTATAGTTTGCATTAACTATTGCACCTTGAAGTTGACTCTTGTCTTCTGTCATGAAAAGCTCTCGCAAGTAAATATATATGTATGCATATATATTATGATTATAACTGTCGTGAAGTCTACGGGAAAACGATGGTTATATATTACTGCAAGAAAATTAAATTCGTTGAAATTTTAATTATATAATACTTAATGTTTTAATTAGCTATTATTTTGGAGCTACTTGATCTTGAAATTAATTTTATTGTTGATAAATCAAAAATCTGTAAAATGAAGTAAAATATTTATCATTAGCAATAAAAGTAAATTTGACTCGATAAAAAAAGTAGATATTTTGGTATGATAGAGAACTTAACTACCTGGATAGACTGTAATGTTGCTGACATCCAACATACATATTCTAAATGACAACTGTAGGGATAACAGTAAACACTCTGCAGATACGAGGTTCCCTGGGGGCATGTAGCGACGCAGGTGACCCGACCCATATTTGGATTTGGCACTAATTTCAGCGTTTAAGCTTAGATATATTGCATCCTGTCGACACAGGTTCTACAAGCACTTGCTACTTTTTGACATTTCTTTTTTTTTTTTTTTCATAAAATTCAAATTTTTTACAAAATCAAACTTTATTTAATTATCAAATTTTCTGATAATATAAGTTAACTTCTGACATTACAATACCTCGCGAGTACTTTTATATCTAGATGTTGCCTTATCCCAAAGGAAACTCCCTTGAGCTGTCTATTATACTAGTTCCTTTATAGAATTCCTTTAACAACCGACAAGATATGGTTTTTTTAAACTTTAGCCGCTGTACAGTTGTATTATTGTGATAAGATTTAATTTTTAGAATTATTGATAAATGTGAATATTTTTAAATATTAAAAATCTATGAAACTTTGTTATATTTTATACTATAATTGAATAAAGTGCAGGTCTTCTAAATACATCATAAAATAATATTATTCACTTATTGCATAAATGTTTGAAACGAATAATTTGCTTACTTAATATTTTTTTTATTTTAAAAATTCAGAGAATGAGATGGAATTCAGGGATTCGAGTTGCCGGATAACATTTAGTGTTTGTCCACGAATATGAATCCATTTATTAAATGCGATTATACAGTGGTCTCGTAAAAAAATAACTGTTAAATTTAAACAATTGAAATAAACAACATCAAAAAGGGATTAAAATAAATAATATATTATGATTACTTTTAACGTTATTTGGGTGCTTTCATTTACTGATGTGTGTAGTAAAAAATAGATTTTTTATTCGAATTGAAAAAACTCTTGAGATTTAATATATTTTAGTTTTAAAGTTGTAAATATATTATTCCTGATAAAAAATAAATCATTTCAATGACAACGAAAATCGATTTCACATAATGTGAGTGTCAGATTTTTACAACGCAAGGCGCAGAATGAAACGTAGAGTCATCGAGACAATAATTTCTCGGTTGAAATATAAATTCCAAGTTAAAATCCGACCGGATGGGATTTAGTCCGCGGTATACCCCAATTCTACCGCCACTTCCGCCTATATTTTCGTTATGTATATATACATATATATTAGGGTGCTCCGTTTGAAACGAACATTTTTTTTTTTTCGCTCTCCATCGAAAATCTTGTTCTATATGTTAAAATAAAAATTCAGTCCAATTTTGAGCTCTTAATATTAATATTAACCACTGGAACAACGTCGTTGAAGTTTTCCCATGCTAAAAGCACGTAAATTTAGTTTTTTTTCTTTTCAATTAATAAAACTCAGCCCCACTTTTATGTATCGTATGGGTCCAAAGTTTTTCTTAAAAAGAATTGTATGCTCTTCAAAAAAGCCAGTATCTGCTTAGCTCTGAGTTCAACTCTAGCTCTCCTGTGAGTCTTTAATGTCAAATTTCGTATCAAATCGATGGTTTTTTGCTGTTAACTCATGAACGGTTGAGTCTAGAGAAAAAACGTAAATGACTTTTTTGTAGAAAATTTAATTTTCTATAAAAAAGGTTAAATGACTTGTATCTCTAAAACTATTATTTTAAAAAATATATGAAGTTAAAGTTATTAAAATTTTTAATTTTAGCAAAATTTCGAGATTAATTATTTTATAATTAAATAATATTTATATTTTTAGTAGTTTTTCGGCTTATTTTATTAATTACTTACCAAAAAAAAATTAAAATTTGTAAGATATTCAAAATTATGTATTTACAATCTATTTTAGGAATAAATTCGAAATTAAATGGGTTCTTAAACTAATTTGGATGAATATTTAAGGGTATTTTTTATATTTTGTATATTTATGTATTAATCATTATCTTTCATAAATTACTGATAGTATTTTAATTAATAAATCAAAATAATCATTAATTTAAACGAAAATGATAGCTTACTTACATAAATTTTTGGCAGTCTAATGATTTTACATAATAAAATATGCTTTTTATATTAATCTTTTAATTATTAAGCAGCGCTTACTTGTTTTTAAACTATCGCTACAGCAGCGTTTAGTTTATCAGCTAATTATGTTTTTAGAAAAAGGTTGCTTTCGTGTGACCTTGACTTAATTGGTTTAATTGCCACGGCAGCGCTCTAGACATTTTTAATTATTAAGTAAAAAATTAAGAAAATTTAATAAGTGGAAACCTAAACATGCAAACCTTCTCAATAAGACAATTTATAGATAAATTGAGAAAAATATAGATAGCCCGAACTGGGAATCGAACCCAGACCATGTCGGTATCGCGCCGAGTGCTCTACCAGTTGAGCTATCCGGCACTATACTATATTCCGTTCAATTTAATCTATAACTTATTGAGCCACACCGTCCATCGTACGGTAAAAATATAAATATTATTTAATTATAAAATAATTAATCTCGAAATTTTGCTAAAATTAAAAATTTTAATAACTTTAACTTCATATATTTTTCAAAATAATAGTTTTAGAGATACAAGTCATTTAACCTTTTTTATAGAAAATTAAATTTTCTACAAAAAAGTCATTTACGTTTTTTCTCTAGACTCAACCGTTCATGAGTTAACAGCAAAAAACCATCGATTTGATACGAAATTTGACATTAAAGACTCACAGGAGAGCTAGAGTTGAACTCAGAGCTAAGCAGATACTGGCTTTTTTGAAGAGCATACAATTCTCTTTAAGAAAAACTTTGGACCCATACGATACATAAAAGTGGGGCTGAGTTTTATTAATTGAAAAGAAAAAAAACTAAATTTACGTGCTTTTAGCATGGGAAAACTTCAACGACGTTGTTCCAGTGGTTAATATTAATATTAAGAGCTCAAAATTGGACTGAATTTTTATTTTAACATATAGAACAAGATTTTCGATGGAGAGCGAAAAAAAAAAATGTTCGTTTCAAACGGAGCACCCTAATATATATATTTATATGTATATGCCTGCGTGTATCTACGAATATCTGCAGAAATTCTATCACTATGTGAAAGTCCTCGATCACATTAAATATGCTATGATTAAAATTATCATAGTAAGTTTAAATATTTTTTAGCTTGATTCACATACCCGGCATAACAATAATCTCATAAAATATAACAATATTTTATTTTCTCAGCCTAGTTCCATTATTTGAGAGTATAAAACTGCTATTTGCAACATAGAGCTTTGAGAATGATCAATGTTTATAATGAAATTACGTGATGCATGAAGATTTTAATAACAAATTCAATCAGTGGAGAAAGATGACATCATCTCGGAAAAAAATCATCATGCACGATCATGCATGATCATGTAAGGCCATGTTCAATCATGCATGATCATACATCACCAAGCTTAATCATGAATGAGCATGCATGATGTATGTCAAGTCATGTATGATCACGCATGAGTCATGTTAAGTCATGCCCAATCATGCATTATTATATATAACGAGAAATTAATGATCATGCATTGAATTGTATGACTGAGTACGATTTTGCATGAGCATACATGACCATGCCTGATTCATACAAACTCATGCTCAATCTTGTATGATCATAGATGAGAATGTGTAATACGTAAGGGAATCTATAGGAATCCATGCAGAAAAGTATGGATTTATGTAAGAATCCATGGAAATGAATACAAGAGTATATGTATTTATATAAGGATTCATGGAGGAAGCCATGGATATCTGGATTCCCATATGGAAAATCCACATAGGAAACTGTGATTTAGAGTGTTTAAAAACAATCGACTTTTTTTCTCGAAGAACATTGAAAAATCGACAGAGTAATACTAGAAAAAGACCCTGTTAAAAGATGAGCCCTTAATATTAATATTTAAAGGTGGCGCTTCTCGATTTTCTATTTCTCATTTAAATAACATAGGAAAAGATTGTTTTTAACTTTGGAACGTTATAACTTGACAACGAATCACTGAATATGATTGATGATATGTTCTTTTAGGAAATTGAACGCTGTATAAAATAGGTTCAAACAAAGATTTTCGTAAGTAAAGCCGTTTGGAAGATGTCAAAACTCAAAGTTGGACCTTTTCAAAATTTTTGGATTATTTATTGATAAACGTGAGAAAATTAATCTATATCACTTAAATACCAAATATTATCAACTCAATACTGAATATCTCTGAATATTCAGTAAAATAATGATCAGAAATTTATATCAATTAATAATCAATGATCATTTCTATTGATTATTAGCAAAAATTACTAGTATATCACAGATATACAGCAAAAAATCATCATAAATTTTCATATAGTATATGTAAATGATTCATTTCAATTTGTCATGATTTTTTGGCATTTATCTGTGATATACTAGTAATTTTCACTAATAACTCATATAACTGATCACTTATTATTGATTATTATAAATTCCTGATCGTTATTTTACTGAATATTTAGAGATGATCATTATTAAGTTGATAATATTTGGTGTTTAAGTGATATAGATTAATTTTGTCACGGTTAAAAATAAATAATCCAAAAATTTTGAATGAGTCCAACTTTGAGTCCTGATATCTTCGAAACGGCTTGACTTACGAAAATCTTTGTTCATACCTTTTTTTATAAAGCGTTTAATTTGCTACAAAAACGTCTCTTGATTAATCTTATCAACGATTTGTTGTCAAGTTACAACGTTCGAAAGTTGAAAACGATTGTTTCCTATGTTATTTAAATGGGAAATAGAAAATCGAGAAGCGCCACCTTCAAATATTAATATTATGAGCTCATCTTTTAGCAGGGTCTTTGGATAGGAATACTTTATCGATTTTTTAATGTTCTTCGAGAAAAAAAGTGTCGATTTTTTTTGAAACACTCTACTGTGGGTACCTAGATTCCAATTTTGTCATGGTGCAGATTCCCATGGGAAGTCGAGGTGAAAATCCACATGAGATTTTATACGATTCTCATATGGATTTGGCATGGTGTGGATTCCCATAGGAACCCATGTGAGAGTCTATATTGGGATCTATGCTTGAAAACTATAATAAAAACCATTTGGGAATCTATCCGAAAACGCTATTCGGACACTCACATAGAAATCTAGGCTGAATTCCTATATGGATTAATTCTATAGGCCCAGGATAAAATCAGAATGTATGATCAAGCATGATCATGCATGATTCAGGCAAGACCGAGCGTAGTCATGCATGGATCATCCATAAGTAATGCACGATCAAACATTAAAAATATTTTAAATTATAATTTAATCAATATCCATGATTAAAAATTCCGATTAAACCGATTGAATACGATTAAAAATCCGACCGAGCTTCAATTAGATTTAATTGAAGTTCTTAATCAGGGATAATGGTATATTTTTGATAAAAACATTTAAATAACTAAACATTTATTTTCATTTTGACGAAAGTAGTTAAAATTGTTATTTTTTTTTTTTATTAAAGATTAAAATATATTTAATTTATAATTTTTGGTTAAATTAATAGTTGTGATTGATCTTTTTTTTTCCAAAAAATACACTATTGAAAAAAATTGTTTGAATTTTCAAAACATTGTATATAACGCAATAAACACATACATTTGTGCTTGAAATTTCATTACTAATTTCATATAGAATTCGAAATACACGTTTTTGAATTTTCAAATACTTCGTTTTGAATTTTCAAATACAATTTTTTTCATATTCAAACACTTTGCTTTTAATTTTTTAACACTTTCTTTTTAATTTTCAAATAGATGTATTTAAAAATCTGAAACGTTTATTTGAAAATTCAAAAGCGTGTAATTTAAATTCTATACGAACGTTACAATGAAATTTCAAACACAATTGTATGTGTTTATTGCGTTATATACAATGTTTTGAAAATTTAACCAATTATTTTAACTGTGTATGGTTACATGGAAATTAAAGACTATTAGGCATATAAAGTAATAAAATGTTTATTGATAAAACTTCAACATTTTGTAAACTAGTATCAATTCCTTATAAAAAACATTATCAATTTTTTTTTTTTATTAACCATTGTTATAATATAATATAATATAGCGGGTAATTATATTTTTTTTTTCTTAAACGTTTAAAAAAGTAGAAATTAAATAAATGTTTTAAAGTTAAATCACATTTTAATATTTAAATCACTATAAAACTATATTATTTTTATTAGCATTATGCTATATCACATTTATTACTGTATACTGTCAATGATGTTCAGTTCAGTCACAAGTTTTATTTACTTTATATTATTGAGGAAATAAAAACTTAACAATAATAAAGTGATGTACACCGCTCACATTACTCACATTTATTGTATATTTCACTAATACACAATCCTTGATTACTGAACGCGTATCACGTCACGCGCAGAAATTTCATAAACAAGCATTTGAATTTTCACATAAGTATTATGAAATTTCAAATGCAATTATTAAAATTCAATATGTCTTAGAATTTTCAACACTTGCTTTGAAAATTTAAAAAACAAGTATAAATTTTAAGTACGTTTATTAAAATTCATATTCTTTTTCTTAATTTTAAATACCAGCTTGATTATTAAATAACTTACATTAAATTTGAAGCTTTTTTTATTGAAAATACAATTCAAATATCTAGTTATGAAAATTCAATTCCTTTTGTATTGTAATTTTCAAATTATTTTTTACAGTGTAATTAAAATGAATTTGAATAAAACTGAGAATGCATGAGATTAATGCACGATCATGCGTGATCAAGTCTGATAATTTTTTCATGGGTTTATTTTTTGTCATTCTTTATCAACTCAACTATTGTTCACTCGAATATCAGTTTGTTTTATGATCGGTAAATCTCGTATTTTTCATGGACTGGAATTATTTATACTTATTCATTACAAATGAATATTTATTTCCAATGAATATTTTAATTGTTGGATCAGAAAATTAAATGCTTTGAAAGTACAAAGTGATTGATGCCTTTTATGTACATAAAATAATTCTTGAACGAATTCAGCAGAATGAGTAATTTCACGTTGATTAGAGAAATACTTAACTATTTTGAGAGCAATCAATTAAATAAATTCTGAATTTTTCAAAAAATAAAACTCTCAAATCCGTTTTTCATAAAAAAATCAACAACTGATACTGCATTGATCAATTTCAAAATCCAATTAACTCTTAATCTAGGTGACCTATACATCGATTGCCGCTGAAACAACGCAAGTCTGTTTAGTTATTTAGTAGGTAATATGATAACTGAAAAATTTGAAAAAAGAACGATGTATTTACCATTTTCCTCAAAGAATTCATCAACAACTAGTCTAATTGTTAACGAGTAAATTATTTAATAGGTTGTCACGATATTTAAATATCGCAGCAGTCTCACATTAGGCCGGTGAGCAACAGAGGGCAGCACACACTGCTCACACGTCTCATCCTATATATTATTAGGTTACCTGACCGTTGATCCAAAGACAATTGATCCCCGACAATTCATCCTTTTACGAAAAGTAAACTTGATTTTTCCTTGACATTTAAAGCCCTGTAACTTTTTTCTCATTCATTTGACGTATATATGATATCAAATACTTTTTGTAGGAAATTAAATTTCCTACAAGAACGTGCTTGTGAAAATTTGAAAAAAAAAATTGTTTTGATAGAATAAAAATGAAAAATAACAAAAAATAATTTAACACCGAGGAAACTAACCCGACCGGCATGAATGTCAGAAAGATGTCTTTTTGATATCAGAAAGATAACATAATTTATTAATATAACTTTGTGATATCAAAAAGACGTCTTTCTGACATTCATGCCGGTCGGGTAAATTTATGTCGATCTTCGAAGCCCCGTAATTTTTTCCCAGTTTATTTGATGTACATAATGCACTATCACTTTTTTGTAGAGAATTTAATTTCCTACAAAATTATACCAGGCGGGATTGAAAAAAAAAAATTTTTCATAGTCTTAAAACGAAAAACTAAAGAGAAAAATTTTCGCGTTTATTTTAGATTGGAAAGAGGACCCCCATTTGTGATAGCTCAATTTTAAAGATATCTGGCTGAAATGTAGTAAAGATTTTTTTTATAATATAAAGTAACTTTTGACTCATAAGAGGTTAAAAAAAATATATTTGATTTTTTTTGGGACACCGTAATATATATGTATGTAGGAGAGGGAAGTCACCAGTGCTATAAGCAGCAGCGGAAGTAGTTCGGTGCTCGCCACGAGATCACGCCCACCACTCGTAGTGTCCCTGGTAAGAAACTTATTTCAGAACTGTTAAATTCTAAACTTGAGACTATTCTAGCCCGGATACTCCTCCGTTATTTGACAGAGTGATAAGTACTTTTTTTAATGGTAATATAGTACATTCTATATTACATAATGACAAAAATATTTATGATCAATGTTTCCATGAATAATTTTTCTTAGAAATTAAACTTGGACTTTCAAAAAAAAATGAATTAAATAAAAAGTATAGAGTCTCTACTGTACAACAATTTACAATTTATTTAATTGATTGCATAGGAATTGAATTATATATAATTATACAGGTCCAGTTTTCATTTAAAATTATACATAATTATATATAATTTTATTTACCCGGGATAGTAAAATTATTTACATATTTTTTAGTAAAATTTACTACATTTTTTTCTCCATGTATATTCACTGTGAATTTACTGTAAGTTCACTGTAAATTTACTGTGAATTTACTGTGAATTCTCTGTGAATTAACAGTGAATTTACTGTGAATTCACTGTGAATTTACTGTGAATTCACTGTGAATTTACTGTGAATTCACTGTGAATTCACTGTTAATTCACAGTGAATTTACTGTAAGTTCACTGTCAATTCATTGTGAATTTGCTGTGAAACCACTATCGAATCACTGTGAGATAACCATAAAATTACAGTGACCGAATGGCACAAAATCATGGTGATTTCACCGTAATTTCATCATGGTCTCACAATGTTTTTTCTATAATCTCACTGTGATTTAACAGTGATTCCAGGTCCGCGAGGGAATACATATACCGACAATTTATATGCCGACAATTTTTCACTTATTTTATTATTACGCCCTTTTTTCACTAATTTTGTGTGCGTGTTACATAAAAAATATACTCACACACATATTTGAATTGATTTTTTTTTTACACACCAATTTTTAAATATAGTGGAAACTTAACCATGCAAACCTACTTAATAAGACAATTTATAGATAAATTGAGAAAAATATAGATAGCCCGAATTGGGAATCGAACCCAGACTATGTCGGTATCACGCCGAGTGCTTAGAAGTATATATATATATATATATATATATATATATATATATATATATGTAGCGTAGCTATACTGATATGCGATCGATGATATTCGGCAATCTACGCCGAACATCGATTTTTCCATATTCCGTCTCTACCTGATTCGTAGAGACACGAACAATAAGTAACAAACCGCTGGACTGCATACACGCATCTAAGCACTTTTCTGTATACCTTCTATTACTGTGTTAATTTCGTTAAATCTCGTTAAATAAATAAAAGATTTATTTAACATAAATATTAGTTGGTTTTAATTGTTTATAATATTACCTCAACCTCTAAATATATATATATATATATATATATATATATTTTTTTAAAACGTATTTGAGAGTTTTATTTTTTTTTAAATTCCGAATTTATTTAATTGATTGCTCTCAAAATAGTTAAGTATTTCTCTAATCAACGTGAAATTACTCATTCTGCTGAATTTGTTCAAGAATTATTTTATGTACATAAAAAGCATCAATTACTTTGTACTTTCAAAGCATTTAGTTTTATAATCCAACAATCAAAATATTCATTGGAAATAAATATTCATTTGTAATGAATAAGTATAAAAAATTCCAGTCCATGAAAAATACGAGATTTACCGATCGTAAAACAAACTGATATTCGAGTGAACAATAGTTAAGTTGATAAAGAATGACAAAAAATAAACCCATGAAAAAATTATCAGACCTGATCACGCATGATCGTGCATTAATCTCATGCATTATCATGTCTGAATATTCGCCAGCCATGAGAATGCGTGATCATGCTTGGTCAGGCATGATTACGCATGCTCATGGCTGGCCAATATCCAGACATCAGGCCTGCGCATGCACAATCCCTAAAATTATTTAAAAATATAATATATATATATATATATATATATATATATATATATATATATATATATATATATCATGTTGTTACAATTAGTTGTAATGCCCTCTAACTGTTCGATAGTTGAATTAATTACGCTAAAACTGGATATTTTATCGATCGATCAATTCTGTATGGATAAATTGTCATTACTATTAATTGTCACGTAGATCAGTTATCGACATATCAACATCGGCGGATCAATCGTCGCGAGGATCAATTGTCGGGGATTAATTATCAAGGATCAATTGTCTTCGGATCATCGGTCGTGTCACCATATTATTATTATTATTATTTTGTTTACATGTACTATTTTCTTTTAATTACTGTGGTTATATATATTAGATAATATTTTTCTTAGGTATAAATTGTGATGAAATCAGAAAAATTCACTGATTAATTTAAGCATATAATTGGATTTTAATAGCGCTGGGATAAATAATTGCGCATTTTATTTATTTGCTTATTATTATTTTGGCTGGTTGACGCATGCGCGTCGACGCAACAGTTGGCAGTCATAAATTTATTTATAATAAATAAATTTATACATATTGTGATTAAACCACTGGCTGATTTATTATTAAATCGCGGTAATAAATAATTATGAATGGGACAATTGGTCATTTGACGTTGGGAACGGGTTAAATTACATGGCTCAAATCAGGCATTATGTTGGTGGTTCTGTTAAAAATATTATGCGACAGTTATATAGCTCCATTGGTTGAAGTGAGATAGATACATAAAATGGCGGAAAATCAATTGCGTTCTAGTCAAAATTATCTAGTCATTAATAATAAGATAAAATTAATTATAAATAAATTACATTAATAAATAAAAATAAAATCAATTAATAAAATTATAAACGTTAAAAGTGTCGTGTAGTAAAACGTGGGAAATAAATGTGCAAGTTTTGAGTATTGTGATATCGAGGTCGTGATAAATTGTTAAGCGGTCACATAAAATAAATCCTAAAACCGGCCTAACAAAATTGTTGATAAAGGAAAGCTTAACGTTTATAAGAAATTAGTTATTGTAAATTAATTAGTGATTTTAAAATGATAAATAATTAAGTGGAAATTAATTTTCAATACAGAAAATAGGTTAATGGAATTTTATACTGATAAAAGTGTGAGTCAGTGAAAATCGTCATTATGGAAATTGTAGTAATTAAATAAGTTGTAAATAATTGTCATAAATTAGTGAGTAGTGTTAAAATCACGTAGAGGGTCAAGGTGACCGCGTGAATTAATTGTCAAGTTGCGTAGAGGGTCCTGGGGACCGTGCGGGTATTAAAATTAAGGTTTTAGCCACGTAGAGGGTTCAGGGGGCCGCGTGGAGTTTAGGTTAAGAAAAGTGTGTGTGTAGAATAGTCCAGGGGACTCAATGTGAGAGTGTGTGTGTAAATGCCAAAGGTAGTTGGCTTGAGTTTGTAAAAATAAGTCAAAGGTGTTGACGTTAGGTATATAAGGTTTATAAAAGTTATAAGGTTATAAGAATAAGAGGTTTATAAGGTTTATAAAGTTATAAGGTCATAAAGGTTCAAAAGGTTTATTAAATAAAAAGTTAAAATTGTCAAATTAATAATTAAATTATTTATAAATTATCCTTCCTCATCCTTCTCTTACAAATTAAATTTTATACCGACCCTGATGATCTAAGATCCGGCTCTGGAAGGCCGTTATTACTTCTAGTGGCGCCCTTGACAAAAAGACGACCAGAGTAGCAGCTTAGCCCTGTTATATGTCAGCAATTTTTATGAGCATAAACTAAGTGCATAATTGTTGATCCCAGTAGATAGTAAGTCAACAGTTAAAAGTCTTAGTTATTATTTTCTTATTATTGAATATTTTATATGCTGAATATTTGCGTGGTTTCAATATTATTTATAATTATTAGGTAGTATTTTTTTTATCTCATCGAATAGTATATGTGATATATATTTGACGTGATTTTTAGTATATCATTATTTTATTATTACCGAGTGTCGTCGGTGAGAAATATTGGAGTATCAACTAGTATTAATTGCAGTTATTGTTTATCCGTTATTATTATTTACAAGTATTAATTAGTATTGATAATTATTTGTGATTACTAAAGTATTATTTACGAACTAGTGATTATTTATATTTATTGAATATCATTTGTGATTGATATTACTATTTACACGTATTTAAATATTATATGCGAGTAATACCTTAATATTTATGGTTATTAAAATACTATGTGCGATTATCAAAGTGTTATTCACGAGTATCAAATATTGTTTGCGAGTGACTTATTATTATTTCTGTTGTTAAAGATTATTTGCGATTGATATTTTATTTACAATTATTAAATATTATTTACAATTAGTAACTATTATTTACACGTAATACGTATCACTGCGGTGAATACGTTATTATTTATAATTTATTATTATTATTTGCAATTATTTATTACTTCGATGATATTATAATATTATAAACAAACAATTAGCGTTATTGTTTACGACTAAGAAGTATTAATTGTACACTACATTTATTATTATGATTTAAATTATACTGAGGGATAAATGGTCACCAACCCAGTATTTAGTTAATTTTATTTGTTTATTTAATTACTATCTCTTTCTTGCTATCCTATTCCTAAATCTGAAACTGCTCTCCTCTAATTTATTATTATTTTCATTTTCATTTGCATTATATTTTATTCGAGTTTAATTCGTTCGTGGAGGTGCACGAACTGGCGCCCAACTAGGTTTTTCTAACCCAGCCTGAGAAGAGCTGTGGACCCAGTGGAGGTGTTTTCCGACTCCAGGGGGAATTTTGTTTATTTCGTGTTATTATTTTATTTCAGTATTTTATCATCGGAGGGGCAATAACGGCTATTTTGCACTAACCACACTCCGCCGTGGGTTGTGGAAAATAGTGGAGAACGTTATAAAGTTAATTAATATAATATTCATATGATATATGATTTCGTTTTAATAGTGACCGTTGGGCAGTCCCGTATAAAGATCGCATAGCTAATAATATTTCAAATTATATTTCAAGCCTCGTTCTCGAGATTATATGTAATATAAAGTATGTAGTGACCTCCGTGTACACTAGATGCCACAACGTTGAGAGTGAGAAAAAACAACTCGGTCGTCCCTGTACTATCCACCCGTCTCAAGCCTCATCCCTTTTTGTTGTACGCTAGTGTTAGCATCGTGGAAGTGAGATTACAAAAAGTTATTAAGTGTTTATTCAGATTTTTGATAACTCCCGTAAGTCAGAGTATTAATTATTGGTACCATGTCCAAGAGAAAGCGTGACCAAGAAGAATTAGAAAAATTTTCACAGAAGAAGATGAAGGAAATGGCCAAACAGATCGCGGACTTCCAGGCAGATACAGCGTCAGAAGATGGCGACGATTTGGACGCGAGTATAGAAAGTGTGTCTGACAAAGCATCGCATATTGTGGATGATAAGGAAAAGTCAGTTGAACCTACCCATGAAGTATGGACAGCTAAACTAATTAATTAATTAATTAATTAATGAACTTGTACACAATGAGACAATTAATGTGAAAATAATTTAGAACCTACCCAAGAGGTAGCGTCAAAAAAAAAATTATTACTGAGTCTGCACAAGAGGTAGACCGGTATGAAGTAATTTATGACCTTAAAAAATTAAGGATATTGAATCGCGTAATCGATATTTAAAGTACAATTCGTAAGTGTTACAAAAATTTTATTTTTGTTATTTGTAGATAAGATAGAAACTCAAAAAAATGGCATGCCGCCGAAGGATCCACAATCAGTCGACGCGCATGCGTCAGAAGTGGCAGAAAGAGGCATGTCTGAGGCAGCAACTAAAGTATTGGGTGAGGATACGTCGGTGTCTAAATCATTAAAAATAGATCTTCATCCGTCACTTATCACTAGATGGAAGCACGGAATGTTGAATGACCTTGTGGAGGAGGACATTAAAGCATTATTAGTTACATATGAAAATCAGGAGGGTTTTGAGGTCCCCAAACTCAACCCTGAGTTAGAGATAATTTTAAAACCAAAATGTTTCTCTCGAGACAAATTTGTTGTTGAGACACAAGAGCTAGCAGGCTCAGCCTTCATGGCTTAAAATTCAGCTACGTCAATGCTGATTAATGAAGAAGACAGTATTGATCAACTGTAGTTCTCAGAAAAGTTATCTGACGCATCTAAATTAATGATTCAATTATTTTATAAGCAATCAAAACCAAGGAGAGCGTTAACTACAAGAAATTTAAATCCACAGTCGAGACAGTTGATGTCGACTTTGAAAACAGATTCAACTTTTTTATTTGGGAAAGATTTTGGGGAAAAGATCAAGGATCTGAAAGTGACGGAGAAACTGAGTCAGGAAAAGATAACTCCGGCTCAAGGAACGTCAAATCATCCTTCTGTTCGGCATTTAAACTCTAAAGGTCTGCTGGAGAAAAGACCGATCTCCAATCGAGCAGGCAACAATGCACAGGCCAAACCGAGACCCTCGTTCAGGAGCAAACAGCAATTCTTCAATCCGAAAGTGCAGAACCATAAGAGCTTTAATCCAAGTAGAACAAAGAATACGTATGGTAGTGGGTAGACTAAGGAATTATTTAAAAGTGTGGACTCAGATAACGTCAGATAATTTTATCTTAAATTGTGTTAGCGGATATAAGCTAGTTTTCCATAAAAAACCCAGAACAACATGGACCCCTAAAGTTAACATAGTAGACTCAGAGCTAAGGAACTATGAAATGTCTATCACAAAATTATTGGAAAAAGGAGCGATTGAATTCTGTCACTCGGTTAAGGGTAAATTCCTATCCTCACATTTTTTAATTCCAAAGACTGACGGGTCATTCCGATTTATCATCAACTTAAAAGATTTAAAAAATTTAATTACAACTAGCCATTTTAAAATAGAAGATGTAAGAACAGCTACTAGACTAATCTTTCCGGAATATTTATGGGCTCTATAGATTTAGAAGATGCTTACTATCTGATACCGATCCATATCGAAACCAGAGAATATCTACGATTTATTTTTAAGGGAAAATTATATCAATTTACTTGTTTACCTTTCGATCTGTTATCTAGCCCTTTTATATACACAAAAGTGATGAAACCAGTGGTAAGAGTTCTGCGGCAGAAGTGCTTTATGTCTGTTATTTATTTAGACGACATTTTATGCATAGGTGACTCATACGAGAACGGTAAACATAATTTAGCTGAAATAATTAAACTTTTAGAATCATTAGGGTTCTTTATTAACAGACGTAAGAGTTCTTTAGAGCTATTAAATAGATGTAAGTTTTTAGGGATTATATTAGATACAAACTCATTTACAGTTGAATTTACCAGCAAGGAGTGAGAGAGGCTAGGTGAACTTGTTAAATAATTTATCTCAAAAAGCAGATGTTCTATAAGAAAATTTTCTCATTATATTGGTAAGCTAGTGGCTGTTTGCCCGGGATTGGAGTATAGCTGGTTATATACTAAAGACCTAGAGAAGTAGAAGTCTTTAGCATTGACACAAAATGAATATTAGTATAACAATATCTTCCGATTTTCGAAAACCAAATTTCTATCAGATCTTGACGTTTTGAGGTTCTAGGAAGCTATTCTGACTAACTTCACGATGATGTACGAGTGTATGTATATGTGTACGTACGTACGTTTTTTGTTTTTTTTTTTTTTTTTAATTTCTCAAAAACTACCACATAAATCAATTTCAAAATCTAATCCGCTTTAGAACTTAATAAAACGCGTCGATTGCCACCCCAACCGTCTCGATCAGTTGATTCGTTCGAGAGATATCGTTAGAGAAAAAATCGGCCTGTCAGTTGACCCTGCGGGCCAGCTCCAAAACTTCCCGCAGTTTTCGAGCTCCTTGAGCTCGAAAACGTTGTTGAGAATACATTTTAGAGCTCTTCGTGCTCGAAAACACTTTTGTATGCCTTTGTTTTCGGAAAATAACGTTTTTTACCATTTTTTCTCCAACGATATCTCTCGAACGAATAAACCGATTGAGGCGGTTAAGGTGGCAATCGACGCGTTTTATTGAGTTCTACAACTGATTTGATTTTGAAATTGATTTATCGAGTCGTTTTTGAGAAATTTCAAAAAAACTAAAAAAAAAATTTTTTTTAATTCTTTCGTTCACGGTTTCTCTTGAAAGAATCAACCGATTTCAATGGTTGAGGTGGCATTCGACGCGGCTTATAAAGCTTCAGAGCCCAGTTGATTTTGGAATCAATCCATTGAGTTCGTAAAAAGTTATCCGAAAAAAACATTTTTGAAAAAAGTTTATTTTTGGAATATCTCCGAACGAGCGCTATCGATCAAGCTCAATTTTTTTTCAGCTTCGAGATATTGACAAACTGCGTCGAATGACACCTTGGCGATCAACTTCGGTTCATCCGCTCAGAAGTTATAGATATTTACATACACTCGGACATCATCGTGAAATTAGTCAGAATAGCTTCTTAGAATCTCAAAACGTCAAGATCTCTCAGAAATTCGATTTTTGAAAATCGGACTGAAACCAATAACTTCCCGAATTTTTGAAAATTTGCAATTTTTTTAGCGGGAAGTTAAAAATGTTAAAAAACGTTTTTTTTTTTTTTCAAAAATAACGGCATACAAAAGTATTTTTGAGTTCGAAGAGCTCGAAAATGTATCCACAAAAATTTTTTCGAGCTCAAGAAACTCGAAAATAGCAGGAAGTTTTGGGGCTGGCCCTCAGGGTCAACCGATAGACCGATTTTTTTTCCAAAATTCAAATTTTTCTTTTTAAAATTCAGTTTTTTCTAATGTTCTATACTGACAAAAAGTTGTTGGTGAAAATTTTCATGTTTTTGCCAAACAAGAATTTTTTTTCGATATTTTTTTTATTTATTTAAACTTGGAATTTTTGTTTTTTTATTTGTTAATATTTCTTTGTATTGTAGAAGTAATTTTCACACTTTTCTCTGAATTAATATTTTTATGCTTGTATAGGAACCATTATTATAACAATATAGGATTGGTTCCTATAATGTTGTGGGAACTATTCTTATAATACTATGGGAACTATTCCCATAATATTATGGGAACTGTTCCCATAATTTTCTTTCCGTGTAGAGAATACACTTAAATAAATAATAGTTAAATTAAATCTTAATTATTAACTTCATAACATAAGAATGATGAGAGAAAACAATTGAATCAAAATTGATAAATATTTAAAGTATATTTGCGGGAAATTTTAATATTACTATGTTACTTTTTTAAAGGACGTTTATTCGCAAAATCTCGTACAAAGAAATTTCATTAAATAAATTCAAGCAAAAATTGTTCAAATAGTTCTTACTTTCAACTTTGTATAGATATCTCACTCGCTTGGAAGCACGAGCGTAGTACCGTCACGCTTATACTCACGGCTAAACGTTTTTAGTGTCTGGTGGATGTTTAGCCCTTACGATTGGTCTGGCTAAAGAAATATATGTTTTAAATAGTCCCCTGAATAACAAATATGAAAACCAGACGTTAGAATATAAGTAAATTTTCGATATTTTTTTAGGAGCTTAAAAGCGTCTGGTGGAAGTTATGGCCGACGGAAACTGTCTGGCAATGTTCAATATCATTTATAATATTTTATGGAACATGTATAAAAATCAACCATTAGAATTGAAGTGAAGTTAGCCCTATTTTTTGTTTGCTAGATTAAGACCTCCAAGACCAAAGTATAACTCCACGTGAGATGTGTCGATAGTACTCAATCATGTAGCAAGCATGTATCCATTAGAGCAACTATTGCTACCAGACCTAACAGAAAAGTCAGTAATACTTTTAGCTCTATGTACGGCTCACCAAGCTCAGATTCTCGCGAGTATAAGAATCCAAAACATAGAATCGGTTACTAATGGCTTGAAAATTACAATTCCAGGCCTAATAAAGACTTTGGGGCCAAGTAGGTTCCAACCACTACTAGTAATACCAAGGTTTGTTGAGAAGCCGGAGTTATATGTTTCTTTAACCTTAAAAAAATATTTAGAGGCAACACCAAAGCACCATGGTGAAAAAGAAAAACTATTTGTAATTACCAGAAAACCGTATACAGAAGCTAATAGCCAATCCCCATAAGCAGATGGATAAAATCGATCATGAAAAGGAGCGGTATCAATTCAGCTATCTTCACGGCTCATTTGATCAGATATGCGGCGACTTCTACAGCTTATTCGAAAGAAATAAGTTTGGATATTATAAGAAGGATATCAGAATGGTCAACAGGGTCACAAATATTTGCTAAAGTTTATAATAAACCTATTACACCTGACAATCAATCCTTCGCTAAGTCAGTCTTACAAAGCTAGAGTATAACTGGGAATCCATAATATAAGTAAGATATTTATCTACCCTTGTATTTTTAATAAATAATTCATATGAGAAACGTATAAAATTGCTGTCTCTCTCTGAACAGCTACATATGTTATATTACATATAATCTCAAGAACGAGGCTTGAAATATAATTGACCGAGCAAACGAGCCTGCCGACGGCGGGCGAAGTTCTATCACAATTATATGAAAAACCTTCGTTCGAAGAGATTATAACCCACCTCAAAAATTTTCGTTCCATTCGAATTTTTAAAATTTTTACTAGACCATAATCCCCATAAGAGCAAGCAATTTTTCTTACAGGCACTCTAAAAATATGAGACTTGAGACGGGTGGATGGTAGAGGGACGACCGAGTTGTTTTTTCTCACTCTGAACGTTGTGGCATCTGGTGTACACGAAGGTAACTACATATGTTATATTGCATATAATCTCTTCGAACGAGACTTTTTCATGTAATTGTGATCGAACTTCGTCCGCCTTCAGCGGTCTCGTTTGATCGTTCACTTATAGTGATAAATTCATTTTTGTGTTAAAGGAAATTTATTATTTAGACCACGGTTGTACACAAACTATATTCAAGTATCACGTTCTATAATTATTATACTGAAATAAGATTATAATTTAACTATGAGAGAATACTTACAGTTTGTTTATATTGATAAAATTATTTGTATGTGGCTTAAAGTAGCTGAAATATAATTCGTGATCGTTACAGAGCTTATGTATGTATTATCTATTTAGCAATAAAAAATTGAAGTGACAAATTGAAATAAATTGCTAACATCTAAGACAGCAGATTTCGAAAATTTCATTTTAGTTCATAAGGCATACGCAAAAAGTAATTTGAGGAAACGCAAAACAAACTATAGATATCCATCAGCTATTCAATTATCAAAAATGAAATTAGAATAACATTCTCCATACTGCAGCCATTTACGTTATGAATTTATTATGATCCCATATAACAATCTTGTTTAAGGCTTGAACAAGCCTGGTGTCAAGTTCGATAGACGTTAGTGTATTTTCCTACTTATGTCTCTTGCTGCAGATACTTGTGGCTAGATTCAAGGCTCGAAATTGACCTTCAGCGTTGAGCAGATCTTGAGCAAGTTATGCGTAATTACCTGCCGTAAGTTACTGGTACAGTAAATGCGCCAGAAACTTCTAAACTGCACCGTATCTAAGATATCTTCAATATTCTTATGTACAATGCGTTTAACAAGTCATGTACAAGTCTTGATAACGATTTCTTGGTAGATGATCTTGCACAAGACCCATACGTAGAAAAAAACACTAGTGACCAGGGGTTTTGCTCAAGGCACTGGCACCATTATCTTGCTCAAGCATGTGTTACTTGTGATGGTATCTTTACTTGATTTATTTTCTATAATTCCCTACTGATTTTAAACTGTAATCTCCAAATAACTAAAAAAGAACATTTACAAAGACCAACTTAATTATATACGCAGTAATAATTATATAACAATAATTGTGATCGGGGCATAATTTAAATGTTTTAATTCTTAGTGTACCAAGTATCGTAGAAAAGTTGAGTTTTACTTGTCTGATAATAACCATCACCGTGTGTTTAATTCCCAGTATGATTCCCATAGATTGCTACATCGTAAAAAATTAGGTAGTTATTTAAATCCGAATTGACTATCTCTAGGAGTTTCGAAATTTTAGAAAAAACAACTTTGCATACGGCGTAAATAGAAAAGTTGTTTTTGCAGCGGAGTGATCTGGATTTTATTCAAATCCGCATTAACTTTGATTACGAGTTTTACTACATTGAGGAAAAAATTTTTTTCTGACAACTAAATTTTAGTTATGACAACAAAATGATTTAATTGCCCATTGTCAATCATATATTTGGTTGTTTTAACGAAATATTTTATAATCGACCAACAAAACAAATTATTAGAAACTACAAAATATTAGGAAAGATAATTACGCGTTAAATAGCAAGCATAAAATCAAATTGACTGTCTGTAGAGCTTATAAAGTAGTCATAATGAAATGTATTAGTGATCCTTAGAGAATAAGTTATGAATAATAATTAAATATTATTTTAAAATGACAGAATATCTATTTAACAATTAATGAATCTATATTTAAAAAAATAATTTATTTCCTTAACACGTATTTTTTTTTGTACTTTGACAAGAATTGTTCAAGGAAACATTAATGTCATAGTATTATACAGGATACCCCTATATTACTATCAAGAAAGGATTATCATCACTCTGCTAATTTACAGCGGATAACCCGTCCCATAAATGCTTTAAGTTGGGAGTATAATAATTCTGAAATAAGTTTCTTACCAGGGACACTACAAGAGCTGGGCGCGATGTAGTGGTGAGCATTGAACTACTCCCGCTGCTGCTGCCTCGCACCATAACTTTTTAAATCAATAATCATTAGGTTTAAATATATATTTATTAACCTCGAACAAATATATACATTTATTATAAATGAATATATTTTTTTGTGTCTAAATAATATTTATTAGAAGTAATATAATGATATTTTGCTTTTATATTTGGATTTGTTGGCACTATGAAATAATTTAGTTGTCTATTAAATAAATATTTTCTTAACTTTACCGAATGATTTTATTATCTTAGAGAGAGAATTATTAATGTCAACCAAATAGAGTCTATTAAATCATTTGTTAAAAATGAGGAAATAGATTATGTTGGCGTTATAAAATTTAGTTGTCCCAAATAAATTTTAGTTTAATAGAATTTAATAAAACCAATTTAATTGTCCGAAGAAAAATTTTTTCTCAGTGTATTAAAATAAACTTCCTGCAGGAGTGAATTTTTCTCCAAACGGAAGTTTTAATATTAAAATAAACTCCTCATCGGAGTGAATTCCCGGCTCGAATTCTTTATAAGGATCTAACAAGGCCCTTATTAAGTTAACCTTATTTCAAATAAGGTCCAGATCGGGATACCTTGACGAGGAATCAATATGGATGTACCGCTAACGACCCATGAGGTCCTTATCAGGATTACCTTATCATGTCTTACCAAG
Source organism: Microplitis deprimator (assembly GCA_964016945.1). Taxonomy (NCBI): domain Eukaryota; kingdom Metazoa; phylum Arthropoda; class Insecta; order Hymenoptera; family Braconidae; genus Microplitis; species Microplitis deprimator. The sequence continues at coordinate 13,688,688 of OZ024709.1, read as the reverse complement.
ATATCCTCATCAAATCCTTATCAGGGTTGCCTTATTAGTAATTATTTAAAAAAAAATCTAAATTTGCGAAAAAAAAAAAATTTGTACTTGGAACCGGAAAGTAATCTAATGTATTAGGAGCATTACTGAGAGGATGTAAACATGTTTTTTTAGTGACGAAAAAATCCCGATGACTGCTGGGCTCGAACCTGCATCCTTCCGATTTGAAGTCCTTGATGCTATTTTTTTTTTTTTTTTATAAAAAATTTTGTTCGCATTAAATTATTTACATATATATAGATACTTACGGCTAGACTGCAAACAAAAAACTTAGGAATCGTTGTCTTTAACTTCTTCGTTATTAGTTAGAGGTGTTGGTTCCATACTTGGAGCTTCTCACACCTTTATATTCTTGGTTGATTATTACAATATCAAAACTAGATCAAAATTAACTTTATTTCTCTAAATCTTAGTGACAACTTTTGTATATATTATTTCTGACTATTATTCGGATGAGATTTATGATGAAAAAATAAAAAATAGAAAAAAAAACATCATATTTGCTTTGTTGAAAAAGTCCTTGTTGCTATCTACTGCGCTAACTCCCACATGTGATCGTGTGAGTGTAAATAATAGTATATCCATTATGATATCAAAGAATAACTGATGAAGAAGTCAAAAATCTGCGATGCAATAATTGACGTATTTTTTATATAAATATATTATTGTTCTGTCCTTTCTTTAATTTTGAGCTGGTATATAAAATATTTAAAAATATCAAACAAATCAAGAAAAATTTCTTTTTGGGACTTTAACAATAAGATTTGGAATAAATTTTAGCTCAGCGATGAGCAAGCGAGAATGCTACCCTGATGTAGTCCTGACAAGGAAATCATCACTGCAATAAAATGTGACATCAAGCGTGGGAATATATATATTTAGTGGTTAAGGTAATATTAAATATAATAAATCAATTATTGAAACCAACTAATTGTGTTAAATAGACATTTTTATTCAACGATCGAACGTAACACAGTAAAAGTAAAAATACAATAGAAAATGCTTAGATGCGTGTATACAGTCCAGCGGTATATCTTATAGTATCAACGAATGAGGTAAAGACGGAAAACGGAAAAG
>OZ024709.1:13633256-13687372 GCA_964016945.1 Microplitis deprimator | reverse complement strand
GATGCACTTTCGCGTCGATATGAAGAACCAGAGACTGCTAGCTTATTTGTTCCAGATTCCAATCCTTCATTGCTGTGTGTAATTGCGCAAAATTCCGCTTGGTATGACGAAAAAGTCCGCGTAGTCCAAAAATATCCTGAGAATTATCGTGAGTGGAAATACGAGAATGAAAAATTGTATTTTTATCGTCCATTAGTTGTCAAGGGAATACTTGGTGAATTAAATCCTTGGAAAATCGTTCTAACTGAGTCTGAAATTCGTCCAGCTATCGAGAAAGCACACTGTGAGGCTCATTCGGGTCATCTTGGAATTGACAAAACTTATCAACGGATACGAGATAATTTTTATTGGCCAGGAATGTTTAAAGATGTTTCATCTTACGTTTCAGCCTGTGAGACTTGTATAATGACCAAAAGTGACCAGACAAAACCGCAAGGATATATCGGCACGAGACCACCAACCCAACCTTGGTCCATTATCTCGATCGACACCATCGGCCCATATACTCGTTCAACTATGGGGAACCAATATGCTCTCGTTATCGAAGACTTGTACACTCGCTATCTCGAAATTTTTCCTCTGAAACAACAATCGGGTAAAATTATAAAACATCACCTGACGGCTGTTTTTAATCATTGGGGCCCTCCTTGTCAAATTATCTCAGATAATGGCAAAGAATTCATCAATAAAGACATAATTAATTTAATTAGTCAATTTAACATAAAATTCACGCCAACCCCTATTGGTCACCCCTGTGCAAATCCCGTCGAACGCTGTAATCGCACAATTAAACCTATGATTGTCGCGTTTACGAGTCAAAATCAAAAAGATTGGGATGAACATCTCGATGATTAAAATTCGCGTATAATACCTCAGTACACACTGCCTTGGGTGTATCTCCATTTTATTTAAATCATGGACGTGACGCACGACTGATTAACGACACTGATCCTCTTGAAAATCTAGATGTATCTGACGTTACCGTTTGGCAAGCCCGAATGGATCGTGTAGTTGAACTGAGACATTTTGTTGAGCAAAATATGTTGAAAGCTCAGGAACGTACACGTAAACAACACGAACAAAAATTTTCCGATATTCCCATCGATTTAAAAATCGGTGACTCAGTTTATTATCTAAATAAAAAATTAAGTAAAAAAAGTTGATGGCTATAGTGCTAAATTAGCACCAAAATATTCAGGACCTGCTATTGTCTCTAAAATTTTAAGTCCTCTAGTAGTAGAATTACAAGATGATGCCGGTAACGATATTGGCACATATTATTACAATGACTTAAAAATTCCTAGACGGTCTCGAAGACGTAACTGATTACTTTCGATATATTTCAGATTATCAAACATCATGAAAGTAAAAATATTTGGAGACTTGGGATCAGATACTGAAACTCAGTATCATGAATCAGAGAGTGAGGTATCTGATACTGAGATACTATCAACTCATCCAGTCATTTCATCACCCAATTCATTATCACTTACACCAAACATTGTTACGACGTTCACACCTGAGTTATCATCTACTGCTGAGGCTGTACCACCAACTTCGTCACCAACTATACCAATAATGGCTGCAACAACATCGTCACCGAATTGGTTTACGGGATCCCATTTTTCATCACCGCTGTGGCAAACTACCATGGATGTGGAATTTAATTGTTCATCATCTGCACTACATCAACAAAGTGCAAATATCTCGCCGACGTCAGTAATGTTGGAAACACTAACGAAATTCATGAAAGACGAGTTCAGCAAGCTTCATGCTCGCATTGACCGTATTACGAGCCAACGCTCTTCAGCAATGTCAACACCATCTGTATTAGCACGACTTGACACTCAATGGATGCAACGCGTTGATGACAGATTAGATGGTCTTCAGATCGGTATTGGAGAGCTCAAATCACAGTTGGAGCCATTGAAAACTCCCACAACTGCACAAGAACTCATCTTGATCACCAAGCTTACGGCTCAACTTCATCGGCTGAGTGAGCAAGTTCAACAAAGCCAGCAGATGATAGCAAAAATCCAACTGCCAAGCTCAAAGGGATTTGCTGAGAAACTTCAAACTGTCAACGTTGGGACTCAGTTCACGGACACTAGAGTCGGTTGTCAGGCAACGCAAACATCGGCGCAGTCTCCAGCTTGCAGTCCAGATTTAGAACATCAAATTCAAGGGGGAATCACCAGCATACAGAAACTTCGTAGTCAATTACACTTAATTGGCGGTACTTCGGAGGCAGATCAAGTACATAAAATTGAATTCTCGACTTTATTAAGTAGTTTTGAATCTGTCATGAAGGTAGCTTTGGGAAGACTGGATCAAATTCTGATAAATGCCATACCAGAAAAAGTTCCGCAAGTTAATTTAGTTCCAACATCACAAATTACTGCATCGAACGCCTTGACCTGTGGTCGTTGTGCTAGAATCGGACACGTCGCCGAATTGTGCTGTGGACCTGTAACTGACGAACTACGAGCTAAAGCAGGATTACGTGTTCGTTCTCGTCCTCCGACTCCAAAACACGCATAAGCACCCGTAAGGATCTCAAGAAGTCCATCAGGCTCGTCGAGGTTCCAGAAAATAAACACATACATTTCACATACTCATCTCATTAATCCACTTTAATTATTTTTGCCAATTGTAATAATTTTCAATTACAGCGTAGAATCTTGTAGCAGTTGGTAGACATCATTATTCATTATTTCTTTACAGCCCAGAAGCTGTCAAAAAAAAAAAAAAAAATTTATTTCTTTATGAATATATTTTGTTACTTAGTATTAAGTGTAAATATTTAAAATCTATTTTTATATATTTTTTTCTAGTTTATAAGTTGTAAATACTTCATGGATCCAGGTCGAGGTCCCAGGATCGAGGTGGGCCTGAAGTTGGGGGCTGGACTTGTTTGAGAGTTGCCTTAGTTATCCCCAGCGGCTTGCGATCGATTTAACTAGCTATTTATATGCATCACTAGCGAGTAACTCACAATTGCAAAATTTTTTTTTTGAATTTTACTGGCAATACACTCGCAATCTAAAAATTTTTTACTGCTGCAATTAGCTTGCAACTTTCAAGCGATTTGATCGCAATATTTTAAATAATTTTTTTTGAAATTGTTTCTTTAATTCTTAAGAATCTTCTTTTAATACAGTCGGACAACCCAGACGGAAAGCCAAAAGGGTAACCTTGGCTTGGTGGGGGGGATTGAGACAATGTGAATTGTCTTCGTCATCCTCAGCCTTGCGGTTCCCGTTTTTCTCCGTCTCGTTGCCATCTGAATTTCGTACGTCATAGTGCCATGGTCACATGACTTATTTTCACGTCGACGCATGTCCGTAAGGGTGAAGTGGGGCCAGAGTTCAGAGGCGAGTCCCAGGCCCTCAATTATCGGTCAATGACTTCGATCCTGGATCAATTAGCGTTTAGACGTGTTTTTCTATTACTATCAAATTGCAATAAGTATTCTGTATTAATTAAGCTACGATATCTTCTACTAATACTCTGTCAATTTTACTGATAATATTATTTCATTATTTCTTATTGATTATTATAAATCGAGTTTAAATACAATTAGTATTACTGTACGTTACCGGCAATATACTTGCAGTACTAAAGAATTGTTAAGATTAAATAATAAATTCAGTGTTATAATTGCGTTATCCCACGTGAAGGGTCATTGTATATACAGCGTATTCCAGGATATTCCTGATATTGTTATTTACGGAAGCGTTATTGTAAGTACTTGAAATTTATTATAATTGGCAATAAACTTGCACATTTTTCTGATCAATTCCTTAATTCTATCTATCACTGTTCATCCTAACTAAGTCCTAATTTACTGGTAAGATTCTCAGTAAGAATAATAAAATATTACTAACTAAGTCATAATTGACGAGTCAATCATCAATAAGAAATTTATTTATAAGTTATAAGCCGTGAGGTAGGTTAATAAGTTTTTAATATACGTTGCCGAGTTTGAATAAGTGCGGGTCTTTGCTTTGCAAGAACCCCAGCCCACTGCTCTGTCCAAGTAAAATAAAATTTTGTTAGAGGCCAGCCTAAGCCAGGGTTCAACCCGCGGATTCTGGTGGCTGCTGGTAAAAATCGCGAAGACAAAAAGCGATTTGTCTCAATATATATATATATATATATATATATATATATATATATATATATATATATATATATATATATATATATATATATATAGACATCATTTAGTATTATTTCACACATTAATATATTTGAGAGAAAACAATGGTTTCATATTTCCATAACATGATATTTGTAGATACCAAACATATCAACTAATGCTCGTTTGACAATCGACAAGATACGCTCAATAATCAGTATTCAATATAAACAAAAAAATCTGCAGTTCAATGGATACATGAATCAATACTCCACTAAACTAGCGTCTATAATTTTCATCTATCAGACTCTCAAAGAGCTAACCCCGCTAACCTTCCTAAGCAAGTACTTGATCGAACAACGGACAATGTAAATGTTATCAAAACCTATATGTACATTAAAGAGGTAATAAATTTCCATTTAAAGTTTGTCTGAGGTCAGTCAAGAAGATCCAGCTTATAAAAATCTATCCAAGATAATATTTAGCTTTCAAAGACTAACAGCAAGCTAATAAGTTAGACTGTAGTTTACATACATTATATACTACGTTATTTCAAAAAGAAAATAATATAGCTTAAATTTACCTTCAATTCATTATCATTGTTATCGTTTGACTTGCTATAAATGGATAAAATCTATCGATCCACTTGAGTAATATTTTTGTTTAAGGTAATAAAACCACAACCATGATTACTCTTTATCCAGAGAGAAGAATACTGCGACTTTTTTATTGATGTAGTATATATACACAAGTTATAGGTATGGTGTAATAATAAAAGAGACAAAAGCAACAAGGTTACTTGCTACCTCGGTGGTCATTTCATCGGTAGCTATTTCTTGGTGCTACTTTTTTTATCATTTTCTTCTTTCTCGATTCCATCCTCTTGTTCATCTTGTCCTGGCTTTGGACCCTCAACCTTTGGGGCGTAATTCGTACGAAGCTATCAACCGTAACGGTGCCTGGGGATTTAGTTAGAATCCAGGTTAACCGCGACAGCGTGACGACTTTTAGTTTTCGATGTATACTTATCGTACAAGAACCAAATCAGTTTGTTACATCAGCGCTTGTCTATGTTTATTAGCCATGAATCTTGAATCTGTTTTGCAAGTAGTTAACTAAAGAACTTCTGCTTGATCAACAATAATCACTCGTGACGTTAACATTTTATAACTTTAAGTATTTTAATTGAAATTTATATATTTTTATTCTCTACTGATACTTTTTTTTCTAACAAAAGCAAAATTAATTAGTATAAAAATAAATTGGTTAGATGAAACTATAGTTCAATAGCAGTTTCACCTGATTGCATAAAATGGTCAAATAACACTTGGGTAAAAAAAAGCAACTACGAGATACAAGAGTAAAAGTCATGTTTTCATTAGACATTATTTTTACAAACGTTCAACATTTTTTTTTTTTACGATCGTTCAAGTTTTACGTTATATCCTAAACCTAAACACACTACCATCTGTCCTTGCAACCACTATGTATTTCTCTATCGCCTCAGGATCTTTAACGAGACATATATATGTAGTCATCACTTTAGACATTAGTATGACTAAAGTCGTAAAATAATAGTAAAATAAAATACACGAGTTGCCGGCAGAGCGGTTTTACACAATCTGACGGTTTTCTTTATCTGACTACGACATATATATGGGTCATTCTACGATAAGAGGTAATACGCACGGCAATCATTATAAAATAGATTTCTTATTTTATATCTTGTCATCTTATGCAATAAATCGCAGCATCTTAATGTATTTTCTAAATAACATTATGATTGAATGCCTAATTAAAACACATATTCCAGAAATTACGTATTAAAGTCTGAAAAAGTCTCTACCCTGGTTTGTCCCCTTGACGTTTTTGGTTAAGCATGAAGACATGATATACCTTCTTTGTCGCAATATCCTAATTAAACAACATTCAGCACAAATTTAAATAATTATACTTAAGAATCATAAAGGAAAAATACAAAAGTATTTGTTTATATTCAATAATTTTCAAACTTTATTTTTGTCCCGCTTTTTTTGTGTATCTACCCTGGCAAATTACAATCCGCTAAAAAAAATCGAAATATTAGACGACTATACTAAAAATGACGCTCATGAACACACATCACCACGAAGATAATAGCACTGAACGAACCAGGCGTTAAATCGCTGTCATTTTTTAATTGGTACGACGCAACAGTGCGGTACAGTTGCTTTGCAAGGTTAATTTGTCTCTCCACTGGTAAGCCGTAAATTTGGTATAATTCACTCAATTTATTTTGTATTTATTGCTTCAATTCAACAATAGTGTCATATTTGAAGAGTGACATGTTTTCAATCGAAATTTAATGTATGTCAGTCAAAAAATTAAAGTTAGTGAAGAAAACGTCTCTCCCCTGCCGTATTTACCCTGGCAAGATAACTACCAGGGAATATACTCACTAACCAGGAGAGATACCGACATGGACTGGGTTCGATTCCCAGTTCGAATTATCAATATTTTTCTCAATTTATTTATAGGCTTTTCATTGAGAAGGTTCCTTCCTTATTTTGCACAATCCCCTCCTATCCTAATTTTCTTTCCCCATAACACGGAAAAGAGTGGAGCGCTTCACGTATATAGTCCCGTATGTGAGCGTAAGAACACATATGCTTTCCTGCTTAACAACATTACTTAAATTATTTATGTATTTGGTATGGTAAAAAGTGAATTATTTAGATAATTTAAATAATACTGTTAACCAGGAAAGTATATGTGTTTTTACAGAAACACTTTTTAAACATGAATTAGTGGAAATAAGTGAATATTCACTGATTCAGAGTGCAAGTCGAACAACTCATTTTAAAAAGTAGGACGATTGACACTGAATTAGTGAATATGAACACGGGAATTTATACGTGATGCGTTCCACACTTTTCAGTATTATGGGGAAGGAAAATTATGATAGACGGGAATTGTGCAGGATAAGGAAGGAATCTTCTCACTAAAGAGTCTATAAATAAATTGAGAAAAATATGGATAGTCCGAACTGGGAACTGAACTCCACCAACCCTAATCTTGATGTCTCTACCCTGCCCAATGTATTTACCCAGGCTTTTTAAAAAGTAACTGAATATTCATAAAGTGACTTGCCCTTACGTGAATATGTTTCTAGAAGGGACTAAAGTCGTAAGATTATCATTCAATAGAAAAACTTCAACTTTTCTTCTTGGCCGCCTCTTTTATGGCCCCAAAACCTCTTATCGTAGAATGATCCATATACACATATATATATATATATGGGTTATTCCATGTCAAATCGACCAATGGTTGGAATCGACCCCTTTCGATTTAGACGAATTTTAGTCAGAAGTTTTCTATTACTATATAACGCAATTCTGCCAAAGGAAAAAAATTTGAAAATTTTTTTTCAAAAGTTATGCGAAATTCAAAATTTCGCGATTTTTCCAGTTTTTCAACTTTATTCTTTAAATATCTCAAAAACTATCATAGTTAGAATAATTATCCAAAGCTTGTTTTGAAAGGGATACTTGAGGCTAAAAAAAAAAATTCCAAAAAATAATTTTGAAAAATGACAAATTTGTCAAATTTTAAATTCTTGAAATTCGTCAAAAATGACGATCGACATTGAATTTTTGGTTCAAATTTTTTATGTAGAACACCTTATACTTATTTTAAAAGATCCTGAAATTTTCAGAACTGTGATTTTGTTTTTGCAAAAATATGAAATTTTGAATTTTATTGAAAAATAATTTTTTTTTTTTCGTCATTTTTTTGTTAAGTTAAGTTAAGCAATCACGTAATTTAGTAAATTTCAGCAGTATAAATTTCACCTATTGTCATAATAATGTAAAAACGACCATTAATGATGGTTATATTCTTACTTATTTGATCCCGACTAGAAATTTGAGTTAGGCAGTGGTTTGGCCCGAATAAGGCATGCCAAATTCCAGACTTGCGCCAAATCAGGCAGACAAACTAGGTTGAGATCCCAAAAATAACGCATTTGTGAGGCCCTGCCTAATTTGGCTTCCTTCTTAGGCAGCGGTTTAGAAACCGTACTTCGCATACCATGCATCGCATACGAGCCTTATGCTTATACATAGAAATAGGATATATGTAGGCAATATATGGTCATATATGACTGTAATGATCATATAATTTTGTTTAACTAAATTAAAATTTTTTTTTTTTATTTTTTTTTTTGTGTAAAATTCTTTTTGCAGTGCAATTATCATCAGATGGGCTAATTTATAGTTATTTTAATTTCCAATCAACTTAGAAATTTTTAATTCAAGGAAAAACGCGAAACTCATCAAGGACCGATATTGTGGGATTCGAACCCGAGATCCTACGCACGAAAGACCGACGCTTTAACTACTACGCTACACTACCGATTGTGGCTCCTAAGTTTATTTATGATATTTAAATATTATTTGGTACCAGCCAGGAATTCCAAAGATATACCTAACTTAGGCAATGACGAAGACTTTCCTAATAATAGCCAAATTTGACATGCCTAACTTTAGCAAACCTTCGGTCATCCTAATCCGATTTTAGTGAGGAATTCCAATGTTAGGCCTGAGTGCGACTTGCAACAGACGTTCCTAGTTTCATCTGACTTTGGCATACCAAACTTCGGCAAGCCTTCGGTTACCATTGCTACCTACCAGTCAGGAATTCCAATAGTATGCCGTAGTTCGGCAATGCCACAGTGTTTCGTAATCATAATCGAATCTGGAATTTTTTCGGTATGCCAATGTTCATTATGCCTCATAAAGATCTGATAAGATACGAATTAGGCTTGCCTTAGTTAGGCAAGCCTAGTTTGGGTCAAACTGATTCTTCGGCAAGCCTCACCAAAATACGCTATTACTGATTTTTTGTCCTCTATTTTCAACAAAAATTCTAGCTTCCAGTTCTTTTATTCGCTGTGTATTTCTATTAATTAATTCTTTTCGTGACTTTATACGTTTTATTATATTTTGTAATTCTTGATTTTCTTTTTTTAAAAACGTCACAACAGAGTCGACCCGCATGAAAAAACTATATATGGTCGAACATATATTGATAAGTATATAGTGAAAATGTGACCATATATAACGGCAAAATTATATATATCTAATTATATATGTTTACTCAATATAAATATGATATATGTGACTTGATATTGCTTCAAATGTATTACTGCCATATATATTTTCATATTTGTTGCAAAATATAATGTAATAATATAATAATTTTTTATATGTGAAAGTATAAGATGAGATATATTATTGCTATATAATGCTATGTATATTATACTACATATGAGACATTCCACGCCAAATCGGACGGTTTTAAGAATTTTAATTTTCAATTTTCGTCATTTTTTGATATTTCTTAGTACTCATCAAAAAACTCATCCTCCTAAATTTTGAGATTTTTTTGATCATTTTTTCAAGATATGAAATTTTCAAAAAAACCGCTCTTTTCATGATTTTTTGCTTATAACTTTTTGAAAAATGGTTCAAATAAAAAAACTCAAAGAATAAAAAAGTTTTGTTATTCCATGTCCTTTAAGAAAAAAAATACAAATAATTTTTTAGAAAAAATTTTTCGCGTTATTTTTGAGTTTTAAAACTTTAAAGTCGTTTTCTGAAAATCATGCATATTTTGATTTTCCTGAAAATTTGTGACAACAAACTACTATCTATTCCACAACTTTTCAGGTGGTTCTGGTCATGGGACCTCCGTGGCTACTACTTTTTTTCGATTATTAAAAATTGAAAAAAATTTTTTTTTGCTATAAATTATTATCCGTACCGATTTTTGACACTGTACACTTGTTTTTCTTACATATTAAAAATTTATTTCGATTTTTTTTTATTCTTAGTAGGGATTTCTAAGCAGTAAGCAAAAGTTGATGCTATTTATGAGCAGTTACAATAAATGTTTTTATTTATTGAGAAGTAACTATTTCGATGCAAAAGAAACATTAGATTTGCTATACAATTCAGCTAAGACGATTACAGAAGCTCAAAAATATCCTATAATTATTCGAAAAAGCGACGAAACTGTACTACAAACGGTTTTAATTATTTCCGTGTTCTTTTAAAAATTTTACATTAACGATTGTTTTATGAAATAGAGTACTCCTTAGTTAATATAGCTCCGTCACTTTATCGAATAATTATATGATATTTTTATGCTCCTGTAATGATCTTAGCTGGATTGTATACCAAATCCAATGTTTCTTTTGCTTTAAAGTTGTTGCTTCTCAAAAATTTATTATAATTGCTCATAAATAGCATTAACTTTTGCTTACTGTTTTTAAATCCCTACTAAGAACAAAAAAATATCCAAATCATCTTTTAATATGTAAGAAAGACAAGTGTACAGTGTAAAAAAATCAGTACGGATAATAGTTTATAGCGAATAAAAAATCTTTCAATTTTCAATAATCGAAAAAAAATAGTAACCACGGAGGTCCCATGACCGGAATCACCTGAAAAGTTGTGGAATAGACAGTAGTTTGTTGTCACAAATTTTCAAGAAAATCAAAATATGCATGATTTTCAGAAAACGACTTTAAAGTTTTAAAACTCAAAAATAACGCGGAAAAATTTTTCTAAAAAATTATTTGTATTTTTTTCTAAAAGCACATGGAATAACGAAACTTTTTTATTCTTTGAGTTTTTTTATTTAAACCATTTTTCAAAAAGTTATAGGCAAAAAATCATGAAAAGAGCGGTTTTTTTGAAAATTTCATATCTTGAAAAAATGATCAAAAAAATCTCAAAATTTAGGAGGATGAGTTTTTTGATGAGTACTAAAAAATATCAAAAAATGACGGAAATTGAAAATTAAAATTCTTAAAACCGTCCGATTTGGCGTGGAATGCCATATATACCCTCATAAACTATCACAATATAACTTACCATATATATACTACCGCATATTCGTGGTAATATATGACTGATATATATCACTATGTATAATCCTACATATATGTGATAAATGATAATATTATTCATTTTTCTAATGGATTCATCCGATTCGAAAATCAATTCAATAATAGATTTCAATATACTGTTCATCCTATACTGTGAAATATAATATATATTTTATATCGAATCATATACTATTCCGAATATAATACAATTTATATATCTGCAAATAATAAAATATATATCTTACTGGTATATTAAATGTTATTATGTTTATGGTATATTATATGTTTAATGTAATATCAAAGATGTATTAGATCATTATATAATATGTTATACAATAATCCATACATGACTAATATATTTAATAAGCGGCAAAATTTTATATATTTGCCCATATATAATTTTATCTATTTTTATATGTGGGGCATTCCATGCCAAATCACCGAGGTTTTGACCCGACCCCCTTCGATTTCGTTAAAACTTTTTTATCATTTTCTATCCTACTGTTACGTCCTGGTTGATATTTTGGCGCTGGCGTAGTTGAGCGGTTGATTTAAAGTGGACGTAATGTAAACTTACACCTTACATTGAGATGTAACGCAGAAACGTACTTGAGTCCCGATCGGGCAATCCTTATAGGTTCTCCATCGGGTAAGACCTACGTATTCCCAAACGTACGATCCGTATTAAAAAAAATATTAAATTTCGAAAAAAAATGAAATAATTTTAATTAGATCCGAAATGTAATCTATTGTATTAGAAGCGTTACTTAGAGGCATTATACATGATTTTGATTGATGAAAAAATCCCGATGACTGTTGGGCTCGAACCTGCATCCTTCAGATCAAAAGTCTTTGACGCTATCCACTGCGCTGACCGACGTATGCGATCGCGTGAGTGTAAATAGTATATTTATCATAATACCAAAGAATAACTTGAAGAAATTAAAAATCCGTGATGCAATAATCGATGTACTCTTTGTATAAATATATTATTATTTTGTACTTTGTTTAATTTTAAGCCAATAAACAAAATATTAATTAAAAATAATTAAAAAATTTTACGGTCAAATGGATTACCAAATTAAAACCTCAAGGTACTTCAAGTAAATCAAGAAAAAATTAATTAAATCAAAATTGTAGTCGATCAAAATTATACTAGAAAAAATAGAAAAGAGAGGAGGGAGGGACACAAAATAGAATATCCTGTTCAGAAGAAGTGAAAAATAATTTAATTTAAAAATTAAATTGTTTATAAACAATTTGGATAAATAAAAAAGTAATTTTAATATAAATATTGTGCACGAGCGTAAAAAAAAAATTTGTTTTATTATTAAATTTTCGAAAAAAAAACTTTTCAATAACAAATTTTGAGCATTTCAGATTGTATATGAATCATAAAAGTTACCAAAATAATAATAATTTCTGCATTGGGCTACCCCAACAAGTTCCCGATTGGATCCCGATGTGGCAAAATCAATATAAATTAGTTATTTTTGCATTGGGCTATCCCAATGGGTTCCCATTTAGGCCCCACTCAGGAAAAATTGATGTTGGGTAAGTGATTTTTGCGTTGGGATTTCCCAAAATGTTCCCGATCGGATCCCGACTGGAAAAGACCTACTGGACATGCCACAGCGATTCCCAATTGGGGCCCAATATATGTATTGGGACAATTTCTAGTCGGGCATACAATTATAAATAATAATTTTTATGGGTTAAACAGCCACCATTTGGTGGTTGTAAGAAACTGGTTATATTTATATATTATCTGGATCTGTTTTATTCAACGAAGAAAGAGATAGTGCGAGAATTGTGAAATGTACATTCGAGATGATTTATAATATTGTTGTAGTAATCTTAACAATAGCTTCGAGAAGGTGAGAACGAAGTTAAGTGTTTTATTCTGAGCTTGACTGCTCTCGATGATTCTATAATTCAGACTGACTTCTCTTGATCGAGAAGAACTCGAGTAACTCTTATCAATACTTTTGGGCATCAGACCCGCGCATCGATTCATATGAAGGGGTCATTCGAGATGACGCATGTTCTCGAATGATCCATTCTAATATTTATTAAAAATACTTGATTCTCACGATCTCTCCGCTTTTGTTACTAACAATTGAGTCACTTAACTATTAACAAAAGTTATCTTAAACAAAATAGATGTTTGTGCAGCTGCACGTCTCGAGGATTCACTCGAGGTGTCAGCGCTTATTTATATTTGATGAAATATAGAAAAGTAACTTTATCAACTATTACTCATATCCTTAACGTTCAAATATCTCGAATAATATTATTCTATTATTATATTATATTATTTTATATAATTAATTAAATATTATGGAAATTACTTGATTATGGATATTCGATATAATTGGTTAGATTTCGGGTCGGTAATTGGAAAAGCAAAGGCTCACGGCATTTGACGTCCAGGCCGGGACATAACACTACCAAAGATATTTTTTCAGATTTTTTCACCCAACCCAAAAAAAGTTACGAATTTTTGAAAAAAAACCACTCTTTTCTTTTTAAATTGCTATTACTTTTTCACAAATTAATCTTTCGGCACTTTTTTATTTTTTTTTAAATTTGTGTTTTTAAATGTAGTTTTCAGAAAAAAATACAAAAAATTTTTCGGAAGTCACGACATATAAAATATTTCAATTTTTTCAATAAAACCTTCATTTTTTCGAAATCCGAAACCTTCGATTCTCAATTTTTTTGTCTAAAAAAAAAACTAAGACAGTATTTAACTCCAATATTCCCATTTTGTGCTGACTTTCCTTTCTATTTTTTTTTTTTTTTCGATTGGAAATAAAAAAATTTATAAATTTGGCTTCTTTTTTATGACTGCGCTGAGGTTTCTTTGGATAGTTTTTAAAAGCTTAGAAGTTGAATGAAATGGGACTAATACTACTATAAATTGTATTATCAGGGATTTAATTTATCTTTGACAGCTCAAAATATTTTATTAACGCATAGTGTTATTAATTTCTCTCTATTTTTTTTTCCCACGTGACAGTGGGTTTGAAATCTCAAATTTCTAACTAAGGAATTTTTTATCAACTGTTCATATTGTCAATAAAAAAATTCACTATCAATAATGAAGGTAACTTCTTATTTTTTATTAATCGCATTAAGGTTATGAGTATAAACTGAAGAGTATAATTTAATGAAAGAGAAATTAGAGGAATAATTCAAAAGTGCTAAACCGATACCAGCGACACAAAAAATTAATCAAATTACACCATTATTAAATTTTGTCGTAAAAGTTAAGTCTTTTTCTTCCTCGGATGAATCGAAACAACGTAGTGTGGTTAAGAAGTCGAGAAAACAATCGCTAAACCGAGGAAAATAATTAAAATATTTAGATTTTTAACAACGTAGAAACGATACTTTAATAAAATAATTAAATCCTTGCCTCTAATATACTTTACGGTTGTTTTTGTCCAATTTTATTCAACTTCTGAGCTTTTGAAAACAATCCAAAAAAAGCTCAGCGCAAAATCATAAAAAAAGCCAAATTTAGGATTTTTTTTATTTTTAATCGAAAAAAAAAAAAAAAATAGAAAAGAAAGTCAGCACAAAAAGGGAATAGCGGATATAAATACTGTCTTAGTTGGAGTTTTTTTTTAGATAAAAAAATTGGGAATCGAAGGTTTCAGACTTCGAAAAAATGACGGTTTTATTGAAAAAACTGAAATGTTTTATATATCGAGAATTCCGAAAAATTTTTTGTATTTTTTTCTGAAAACTACATTTAAAAACACGAATTTAAAAAAAATAGTGCCGAAAGGTTAATTTGTGAAAAAGTTATAGCAATATAAAAAAAAAAGTGATTTTTTTCAAAAACTCGTAACTTTTTTTGGGTTAGGTAAAAAAATCTGAAAAAATTCAGAAAAATGTCTTTGGTAGGATAGAAAATGATAAAAAAGTTTCAGCGAAATCGAAAGGGGTCGGGTCAAAACCTCGGTGATTTGGCATGGAATGCCCCATATGCAAAGTATAATTCTCGGTATATGATCAGCTATATATGGGTCATTCTCAGTTAAGACGTAAATTCGACGTCCACGGTGAAAAATCATCTTTTTTGAAAAAAAATGTAATTATCTCTTAAAACTCGTGCTCATGTAAGTAGTCACTCAAATTCATTTCTTAATTTTATTTAATTTAGTCACAATTTCATCTCAAAGTCAGAAAACATCTCTTCCCAAGATTGTCCCCGGGCTGATTCTGTTTATGTATTAGTAATTACAGTGCTTAGAAATCGAATAGATTATTTAAGTTATATATTTCAACAAAATAAATTAAATAAATTCTCGTAATTAAGCGAGTAAAATTGCATGATATTTTTTATTTCTTAAAAAAAATTACGTTTAAGTTTGTCCCCCACATTTTGCGTCTCGACCCCTGGCATGTTTATTTTCCTGTAAAATCGGCATTTGTTTACCGACTCGCGGGAATTGAAGACCTTGAACGAACGTCGTTGAGTTTATACTTTGTAGTCAGCGCGGCTTGCAGGCGAAATCCCCACATCACATTCTGACCAGTGTATATTTCTCGCAAATACGTTTCCATGAAGCAACAAAATGCCCAAATCATAAATAGCCAAAGCAACAAAATATTCAAGTCACAAAATGCAAATGTTCCTATTCGTTGGAATAAAAACACGCCCAAGTAACAATTCGACCAATTGAAAAAATGTCAAAGTTAAAAAATCATGAAATCATATATTGCAGAATTCACGATTCGTCCAAGTGACAATTCGTCAAAGTTATAAAATGCCAAAAAAAAAAAAAAGCGGAGAGATAACTTCAGTCAATAAATTAGAATTCTATAGTAAAAGTAGTATTATCATAACAGTAACCAGATAATAGATAAAAAAAATCAGCGGTAAATTTAAAAACAAGATAATTGTATATCATAATAATATACATAGTACTTTTGGAATCGAACAAGAAGTAAATTTATTATCTTTCATATTTAATGAAAAATAAATTAATTAAAATTAATTATAGTAATTTAAGAAAAAATAATTATTAAAAAAACAAAATCGTGAGAATAAATTATTTATTAAATCTTTAATAAAAAAAATTGCTTGACTTAGGATTAAAAACTTTCTTTGAAATTTGAAACGAATTACTTATAGTAATTACCTAGTCCAAATAAGATATAAATATAAAATATACATATAATTACAACTTGACTAATTTCTATACATTATTTTTATGTACCTTTCAATTTTTAAGTCATAAACATATCGTTAAAATTAATTTTTTATTGTCCGTAAATCAATCAATTTTGAAAAATATTAATTTTAAACATAACAATTATTTAAAAAACTATAATTTGAATAAAAATTATTTTATAACATTTAATAATTACTATAAATTGTAATGGGTCCACTTATTTTATTAATTAAATGTGGTCTTAATAAAACAAGGGCCCATACATGTGTAAAACTTAAAGGTGTCTTACATACCTGTCCAGCTATGCTCACTAATCTCAGGACGAGGATAAACCCCGTACTGGACCACGCAGTATTAAAATTAGAAGAGAGATCTTATACTTAACTTATCAGGAAGGTTGTTATTAATTCATGAAGTATAAATTTAATATTGACAAATGAAACTATGGCATTTATTTAACGAAGTCGCTTTACAAATAAAAAATGAATGAAACCATGAACAATAATTATAGATGACTGATGAAACTGACCTGACTTAACTTTACAAAACTGACTCGACTAAATTTAAAACAATTGACTCGACTAATTAATTACATAAACGACTCGACAATTATAAAATATTATTTTACAAATAAAATAGTTAACCCGACAATAAATAAACGACTCGACTCACTTACTCCAACAATTCTAATCCAAACCAGTCCTTCTTTCCACCGAACCTTTTCCTCCATGACCAAAACCATAACCAGTCCTTCCAAGTCCACCAATCCTTTCCAAATCCACCAGGTCCAATCCACAATAATTATTAATATAATATATTAATTAAATTAAACTTAAATAACTTAAGTAAAATAAGCTTCCACGAGTCGTAGGCTTATATGCTCTTGGCCCATTACGAATATAATATCAGCACGTGTAGTAGTAGTAGTAAATGGTAGTCGAAAACCAAGATGGTAGTGGTAGAACACGTCTGTCCACGGTGGTTGCTGCGAGCCAAGAGAACGACAGCTCGTCGTCTCTGGGCCTCGTACCTCTCCATTCAGGTTGACCAACCCCTAAAACCAAATGTCGGGACTCGACCGTAGCGACCCCGGCGCGTCAGTAACTGTATTTTCTCGAATGTTGACAGTTGTTGAAGAAGGAGGCCGGTTCTTTTGGCGCGAGTCGAAATTCGAATTTAAACGCAAGGTGGAAGCATTCCACCCCGTTACAAAATGTTATAAAATAGTTCAAAAATTTTTATATTGCTTTTTGTATTTTGTTAAACAACAATAATGAAAAACAAAAAAATAATAAAAGAACGTATCTTGATTATAACAAATTTATTTATTAATCCTTTTCTTTCTTAACAAATACATTGATAACCATTTTTCCGATTTTCTAAAATAATTGTTATAAATTTACTTATGTGATTAATAAAGATTTGAAGTTTGACTCAAATTTTAAAAATATGTAGAATACAGTTCAAATTTTTTTGTAACAATTAGTTTTTGATACTTGTGAAATTTCAACTATTTTAAAATTAATCATGAATAAAATAAAATAATTTTTATTCAAATTATAGTTTTTTAAATAATTGTTATGTTTAAAATTAATATTTTTCAAAATTGATTGATTTACGGACAATAAAAAATTAATTTTAACGATATGTTTATGACTTAAAAATTGAAAGGTACATAAAAATAATGTATAGAAATTAGTCAAGTTGTAATTATATGTATATTTTATATTTATATCTTATTTGGACTAGGTAATTACTATAAGTAATTCGTTTCAAATTTCAAAGAAAGTTTTTAATCCTAAGTCAAGCAATTTTTTTTATTAAAGATTTAATAAATAATTTATTCTCACGATTTTGTTTTTTTAATAATTATTTTTTCTTAAATTACTATAATTAATTTTAATTAATTTATTTTTCATTAAATATGAAAGATAATAAATTTACTTCTTGTTCGATTCCAAAAGTACTATGTATATTATTATGATATACAATTATCTTGTTTTTAAATTTACCGCTGATTTTTTTTATCTATTATCTGGTTACTGTTATGATAATACTACTTTTACTATAGAATTCTAATTTATTGACTGAAGTTATCTCTCCGCTTTTTTTTTTTTTTGGCATTTTATAACTTGGACGAATCGTGAATTCTGCAATATATGATTTCATGATTTTTTAACTTTGACATTTTTTCAATTGGTCGAATTGTTACTTGGGCGTGTTTTTATTCCAACGAATAGGAACATTTGCATTTTGTGACTTGAATATTTTGTTGCTTTGGCTATTTATGATTTGGGCATTTTGTTGCTTCATGGAAACGTATTTGCGAAAAATATACACTGGTCAGAATGTGATGTGGGGATTTCGCCTGCAAGCCATCAGCGCCACTCGAACTAGGTGCGCAGTCATTTTGTTATTTATTTCATTACTGACACTCTGTGGATACAGTTGAGAACGAGTGAATGGAGTCTCTCCCCTGGTAAGTTATATTTTAAAAATATTTATTTAAAAATTTTAATTCATCTGTATATTTACTTCTTGTTATGTATAGATTCTAAGTTTTCTTGGTTAATCGCGTACAATTAATACATTTGTCATTACTTCTGTTTTTGTTACTAAAAAGTATCTCCCCTGTTTATATCTCCTCTGTCTTGTAAAGACCAGGGGAAAGACACGATATCCAGGGGAGATATGAAAACTTCAAACTAGAATTTTTAAAGACTCATTATTATTAACTAATAATTAAGGATTGATATTAAAATTATAAAATGACCGATTACGGTTAATACTTAAATGAAAAGTTTTTTTTCTTTCATAAAATGACATTAAAATCCTTTTTCTGTTCTCAAAGTATCCTACTCTGTTTATCAAGTCTCTCCTCTGGATTGAGTATCTCCCCTGGTTTCTTATAAAACAAGATAAAATTAATAAATTGACTGCCCACCTTGCAGATAGTTTAGAATGATTTTTTTGATCGAAACATTATCTATATTATTAAGAGAATAAGGAAACTTTTGTTCCCGCCATAACTATACGATAGAATAAGTTAATTTTATTAAATTTGGTATTGTTAGACAGGTCTTGACTTGAATTTGTGCCTTTTCATGGTTTAAACTTTTTTTTATTGCCAGTTATCGGGATAAATCACTTTATCAATATCATTCGAATGGCATTTAAATTACGCGGGAAAATAAGACGATCGTATATTTTTTTTTCAAATAAATTAATATTTTAATTATTCTATGACTGAATATGACTAAATATATATAACTATTATGTATATAATTAAGCGAAAATAAAAAAAATTCAGTCTATGTCATGTTTTCTATGAGCATAAAAATTAGACAGATTTAATTTGGCATCAGTCAAACAAAATATATTAGACGACTAATAAAAAAAAATTTGACCATGTGTAGACTTTATTTTAAAAATCCCATGATTATACAATTGTTACGTTTTGGGAAATTATCCCAAATTAATTAAAAAAAATAAAAATAATTTATAATTATTTAATTTAATCCAGGTTTGGCCTCGTTAGAGTGTCTATAGACCCCTGGTGGGCCGTGGTCGTCGATTATTCGATTAATTATTAATTTGATTTAATTTCCGCGATTTAAAAATATTTTCGATGCCGGTTCCAAATCCGTATAATTATTTTTACAATAACAGGTGAATAGTAGAAAAATCGGCAGGAAACCTGAAGGAAACTCGAACTGCTGTTGAGCGCTCAGAGTTATAGGACAGGGTGGAACAGCTGACAAGCGATCGCCCCTGGGTGGTAGTAATGTTTTGGACAGGCCATGGTGTAGGTGAAAATATTGGGGGTGCCAATCGGCATCCCAAAATAAGGTTGAATTAATTTAGGATTAATTATAATTTATTAATTATGGCTGCCCGGGAAAAAAAATTAAATATAATTAGATATAATCATATATAATTATATAAAATTCTATATAATTTTATATAATTTTGTACAATTATATATGATTATATCTAATAATTAAAAAATTTTCATATTTAATTATATATAAAAATATACAAATATATATGATTATATAAATTCATGTATAGTCTCATATAACTATATATATTTATATATAATTATATAAATCTTTCTAATTTAATTATATAAATATATATAACTATATATTTATATATATAATTATATATAAATATATATAATCATACATATTTATACATTCGGTCGAAATTTTTTTATATAATTTTATATAATTATATAAAATTTTATATAATTGAGTTCTAAGAAATTCTATCTAATGGCGATTTCTGAGTGATTGTTAAGGTGTGTGGGTGTGTGAATCATAATATTTTGTGAAATAATTTAGATACGATCAAATAATGTAAGATTATCCGGAATAACTGATTTTATAATATTTTATAAAATTTAATAATTTACCGCAATCATAAATGTTATAAAGTATATACAAACTTTTTTCAAATTTCTTGAAAATAGTCTAACAAGAACAAAAGTGGGATGGAAGCTAAAAAATTTTGAAGTTTCAACAATGAATTAAGTTATAAAAAACTGAGATATAAAATTTAAAACATTTTAGTTAAGTTTAAAAAGTTTTCACTTAATATATTCTCATTTTTTTTAATTTACCTAGAGAAGTGATTATCGTCCCGCTATTAGTGGGTATATCGCTATTGGTCTCTTTACCCTTTAAATAATAATATAATTTAATACAATGCAAATAACAAAATCAATCATTTATTGATGTCTTTAATTTTCTTAAGTTTATTTGTATTCAAATAAATAAAATTCACTCCTCCCGTCACGTGTGCGATCCAGCATAGTGAATAAGTGATCAGACTTCGAACCAGAAGGTCTCAGTTTCGAGTCCATTAGTCGGCGAGGTTTTTTTTTTTTTTTTTTATGACAGTTATTTTATATATAACTTTATAAAATTATTTTATATAAAATTATATATAACTATATAAAATTAGATCAAACCAAAACTCATATCTAATTTCATCTAAGAATTTATATATAATTATATATAAATTTTTTTTTCCGGGTGGAGAGCAGAGGTTTGAGCTCCATGAGCTCTCTCGTAAGACTGACTATTTAGTCATTATAAAAATATAATAAGTCAACAGAGTTGACAAAACGTTGACGCTGCATCTCAGGCTCCCTATGAGAGAATCGTCGTGGCCCGGGTCTCATGCATCGTCATCTGTTTTGACTGCCCGCGAGCCACGGCGACTCTCTTATCGTAACTGATTTCCGTTACATCGAATTAAATTAATTTATGAAAAATAATTAATTTAATTTAATCAATAAAATATTACGGGAACGTAACACAATCATCGAAATCAATAAGTTTGTGAGTCAATGATGAGATTTGTCTCATTGAACTTCAATGATAATTGAAATAAACAAAAGATTCTAAAGTTAATTATAGAGCATAGATTTTAATAAATAGTAATACTCAGGCAGTCACGTAGTGACTGTAGGTTGCTCGAAAAATTTAATTAAATTTTATAATTTTTTATCGTGCCGCGTTTTATCAATAAGCGATTTACGTCTTAACTGAGAATGACCCATATAGCTTTTTTATGCGGGTAGTGAAGAAACGGTTCATCTTACAAAAAATATGCATAGGACCAATCTTTTAGGAAATTTTGTCCTCTATAAAATCACTTATCGCACTTATATTGCTTAAGTCTACTGTTCATGAGATACATGCATTTTTACATTTTAAAATAAAAAAAATTGTAAGCCACCTATGGTACTAATCTTTTTTATTGTAAAATGTGAAAATGCATGTATCTCATTAGTAGTGGACTTTAGCAATATAACTGCTAAAAACAATTTTGTAGCGTATAAAATTTCATAAAAGATTGGTCCTATGCATATTTTTTGTAAGATAAGCCGTTTCTTCACTATTAACAAAAATAAATGAAAAAAGAGACAAATTCTCTTTCGGAGCTGATGCAATCGACGTGGATCGAGTTAGACCAAAACCGTTTTATACACTTTTAAGAAGCAACAAATACTCTACAAATAAAAACTGGTTTTAAAACGATAGCTCAAACCCGGGCTGTTATAGTAATTTTAAAGAAAAATTATTTGATTTACATGCTTTTTAAATGGAAAAACCTTGATGCTCGATAGGAAGTACTTAAAATTAAAATTAAGAGCTGAAATTTTCAGGGAATGTTTTTTTTTAACATAAATAACAAAATTTTCTTGTGCCCGCTAAAAAAAAAAATATTCGTTTTAAATGGAGCACCCTAATATATATATTAGGGTGTCCCAAAAAAAACAAATATTTTTTTTTTAACCTGTCATGGGCTCAAAAGTTACTTTATATTATAGAAAAAATCCTCACTAAATTTCAGCCAGATATCTTTAAAATTGAGCTATCACAAAGGGGGGTCCCCTTTCCCATTTAAAATACACGTAAAATTTTTCACTTTAGTTTTTCGTTATGAAGACTATGAAAAATTTTTTTTTTTAAATTCCACCTGGTATAATTTTGTAGGAAATTAAATTCTCTAAAATAAACGAGATAAAACAAGAATTACTTTACTTTTTTTTTTTTACGTTTTACTCGGGTTTTTTTTTTTTTGTTTTTCGTTTTCCGGAAAATTTTTTTCTCTTTTCTCTCTACCTCCCATTTACTGCGAAACTAACACAAAAATGAAAAAAATTATTTTTTTTATTTTGGTAATGATTACCCGATTTAAGGAAATAAAACTTGTTCCTTTAATGGTTTTGTAAAACTTTGAGCAATCGGCTCGGACAAACGGTTCAATGGATCAATCGAAAAATTTCCAGGATTTTTGGGGGTACATTAAGCTGTAAAATCACCTGAAAACATTAACCTTTCCATCAATATTTGCAAAGTAGCGATGAGTTGACTACACTGAGAAAAGAATTTATCAAATATTAATAAAATTTATCAATATTTGATAAACGGTTTACTTAGATAGTTCCCAAGTCGGTCATTATCAAATATTAATACATAGTTTATTAAATATTAATAAACAGTTTATCAATTATTGATCGGCGGTTTATCAAACATTAATAAAAAAACGGACTGATCTATAGTTTACGATTCTACATATAGTATATACTATCGTGATATTTAAGCAGTTTGTTGGGTTAATATAGGTTAGGTGAATTTTAGAAAGTCCCATTTTTTAAATAATTTATCCATAACATTTTTTTTTTTTTTTAATTATTTCAACAACCATAAAAAAAATTAGTTACTTATAACGCATATATAAGACAATATGTTAGGTTAGAGGGTACAACGCTACCATACTTATTAATACTATATACAAATGTCACATATCAATAGTTGATAAAAGTTTATTAAATATTAATAAGCTTCTACTAAATATTGATCAGCGACCTATCAAATGTTAGTATCAATTTATTAATATTCAGTCGATGGAAAGATCGATGTTTGATATGTGTGGGATAATATTCAATAAATACAGTCGAATATTTGATATATATAATTTATCAAATATTGATAAATCAATTTATCAAATATTAGTAAATTTTCCTCTCAGTGTAAAAAACCAGAAAATGACCATTTTTAAGGGTTTTTCAAATTGATATTAAGGACGAAAAAAAATTTTTTTTTCAAAAAATCGAAAATGGAGCTTGTAGGGAATTTATTCAAGTTTCTCAAACTGCCCTTTAAAGTACTGTGCGACCATTAGTTGCTTAAATATCGATAATCAAAGACAAAAGGACCATTTTTCATTCAAAGACTGATATCTCAGCAGAAAATAGTCGTACAGAAAAACAAAAAAAAAAAAAAAGAAAGAAATTGTAGCTGAATAAATTTCCTAAACGAGCCATGAATCGGTTTTTTCGAAAAAAATTTTCCCGGTTCCGTAGACCTAAAAAACGAAACTAAAAAATTTAGAAAAATTTTGTCTCGAGCTATTTCTAATGATTCCGCAAAAACCGTGGCTCAAAAAATTATTCTGTCGAAAGATCTTTAAACTAGAGATTTCGAGCTTCAATTTGCTTTTCTATGTTTCCGATACGATCATTTTTCACGAAAATATAGCCTTCCAAAAATCACCAAAAAAATGATAAAACTTTCTTGTTCCTTTAATTTTCTGGATAAGTGTAATTTAATGATATTTTCTAATTTGATTTAATTTGAAATGATTCGAGCGTTCAAATTATTTCAAATAATTTTAAATTGTCCGAGGAACCAGAAATTACGATATTATTTTCTAATTTGAAATGATTTAAATCATTCCAAATAATTTTATAAATCCTTAAATTAAATTCTCCTTTTTCATGATTCTATACAATCAAAAATGATTTATTTGAAAATTATACTTGAAAGCAACATGATTTAACGATTCGGTTAGATTTGCAATATTGAAGATTCAAACCATTTTGAATTATTTCATATTATATTTTTATAATTTAAAATAATTCGAAGTCGATAATTTTTAATTATTTTGAATTATTTCAAATCATATTTTTGTAATTTAAGATAATTCGAAGTTGTGAATTTTTAATTATTTTGAATTATTTCAAATTAGATTTTTTTCATCAGGGTAACTACTTACGTGTAGAATATGTGGTTAAAAATTCAGAAGGATCAGCCCACGGGTTTCGGAGAAATCGTGATTGGGGTCGGCAAAGACGTAGTGTTAAGATAAATGCATTTCAAGTCTTTTTAAATAAAAAAAAAAAATCTTACCAAAATTTAGTCTGCGATGCCTGCACCGTACAAAGTGCCTTCTTTTTGTTCAAAACGTTTACTTCTAATTTGGCCATCTTTTTTTCCGTTCTGTTCTCTCTTGACGTGTCCAAGCTGTGGCGGTTCACATATTCGATACGTGTAAAATCACGATTGTTGACCTTTAGATTCAGAAAAATCCACTCACACTGCTCAAATCTTCATAAAAATTTAACACAATATGATTGGATACATATACATTCATAAAATATAAGAAAAAAAAACAAAACCGATTTTTCAAAAATGATCAACTAGACTGCACCCTTAAGTGCGTGGGTGAATTTAAATAAATGTAGTGATGAATTAAATAAGTTTTGTGAATATTATTTACGATATTAAAGTGCGCGTAGTAATATTAATAAATTCGGTAATGAATCAAATAAGTTTTGTGGATATGTTTTATAATGCAGGTTTTAAGTGCGTATAATAATTTAAATGAATTCAGTGATTAATTAATTAAGTTTTGTGAACATATTTTCTTAATCGGTGTCAAAGTGCGTATTTGAATTTACTTGTTTGATATATACTACATAAAAAAAAAAAAGTTCATGATTAATAAATTAGTGTTGTGAAAATATTTCTATTAATTTGTGTTAAAGTGCGAGTATGAATAATTACGTGTGAGATAAAAATATAAAATAAAAGTGATCGAAATATCAAACGTCGGATAATCTTATTATTTTCTTTTAAAAAAACAGTGTAGCCGGAAGAATATTTTCTTCGCATCAATTGAGGAGTTGAAGTTGAACTTATGGACAACTTAAAATTCGGAAAGGATAAATTTGGTGATGTATCATTATTTAATAATAATAATAATTAGATAAAATTAAAAAAAATAAAAGTACGAATTAACTAAAAATATCATATATTTAACCGCTTTTTTGTTTTATAACCGATTAACGTGATTAATAAGCCGCCCCTGTGGAAAAGGTCTTATAAAATCTCATAAAAAAAAATTGGCTATGAGAAAACGATCAGTATTTGTCCGCGAAAAATCTCAAAAATTCTTATACAATTATTTTCTCATAGATGGTGCATCAAAAAATTTTTTTTTTTTAAATTCTCATTCAAATGATCAGAATCGATAAGAAACAGAAGCTGTAATTTTGTGATTATAAGTATTTATAAGTTTTCGAAAAATGTAAAGTTTACAATTGCGTAGATTTTGGAAATTAATAAGATTGTATGAGACGATTTCTGAAGTAATCATATAAGATTTGATACTGATTAATCAATGTGAGTACAGTAATTTTCCATATAGTAACGAAAAAATTTATGAAATTAATTAAGTTACGGTTTCTTTAGTATTGATTAAGGTTTATATGCTAAATTATTGAATTTTTTAGCATGAATTTAAAAAGTTTTTATTATGTATAGTCAAGAATATTTTTATTATTTACGCGGAAAATCCTCAGCAATCTATCCCCGAAAAATCTATGAAATTGAGTCAGTTTATTTATTCATCAAAAATTACTCAAGTAAACATTATTATTAAATATTAAAGTCATGATTTATTATAGGATATACTATAGTACAATCCAAAAAGGTACTTGTCGCTCTGTCAAATGACAGAAGGGTACTCGAACAAAATCGTATTGAAATTTGGAATATAACACTTCTGAAATAAATGTCTTAACAGGGACACTACAAATCATAGGCGCGATCTCGTGGCGAGCACCGAACTACTCCCGCTGCTGCTGCCTAGCACCGGTGACTTTCCCTTTCTCCATATCTCCGAACAGTTAAAATATTTAAAGTACAAGAAAAAGTGATTATATAAGTATTTCTGGTGTAAATTCTTATAAAAAAAAAAATAAAGTTAAGCAATTATTTTTGAATGCATCTGATAAAATTAATATTTTATGTGAATGGAAATTATTTATAAAATCTCATAAGTACTCCATAATATTTTATAAGTAATAGCCTTATAACTAAAACTTACAAAAACTCATAAATCACATAGCTTTTAAATTAAAATGAAATTTTTTAAGCTTTTACAAGTTAATTCGATTATAGATTTTCTTACTAATTCTCATAAAATTTTTATGAGAAAAAGGTCTGCATTTGTCCATGTGATTCCTGATTCAGTCTCATAAAATTTCTAAGAAATACTTGTTAAATATTTTCTCATAAAATATGATAAATATTTTATGATATTCAATAAGATATTATCTCCTAGGATAACTTTTATTAAAACTTATAAATTCTAAAAATTTCGTATAAAAAAATAATCTTATTGAGATTTTGTAAGTATTATAACATCGGAATTCGCCTGATCAATTCTTATTGAAGATACATTAGAATAAACTGTAACAATCTTATAGAAGTGAAAGTACTTATTCAATCTTATAATCGTTGGCGGAATTCGAGTCACAAAATCTCATAAATTGAAAAATCTTACTCATTCTTTTAAAAATCTGATACGGAAATCATGATAGGAAAACATTAAAAGCTTTGACTCATAGATTCTCATGAGAATTCATATGAGAATTTTTTTAAATCTCATAGATATTTTCGAAGCTCATAGATTCTTATAAAAAATATTCAATATCTTATCAGAATTTATGAGAGCTTTTCCACAGGGCGGGTACATTTAATGATTTTATGTTGAAGAACGATAGATCAAAGATTTTGTATAGGCAACCATTTTTGAAATTTTTTTTTTTTATTCTTCTATCTGGGCTATGTAATGCCTCAGTCATTTTATTGAGTCAATGAATATAGATTTAGACGGATAAAAAAGGAAATTTTGTAAAACTGCTGAGATTACTATCATGAATTAAATTAATAAAATCGTTCTGTCAGTTGACCCTGCGGACCAGCCTCAAAACTTCCCGGAGTTTTCAAGCTCCTTGAGCTCGAAAACATTGTCGAGAATACATTTTCGATCTCGAAAATACTTTTGAGTGCTTTTGTTTTTGAAAAATAACGTTTTTTACCATTTTTTCGCCAACAATATCTCTCGAACGAATTCACCGATTGCAACGGTTGAGAGGCCGATCAACGCGTTTTATTGAGTTCTAGAGCTGATCAAATTTTAAAATTGATTTATCGAGTCGTTTTTGAGAAATTTCAAAAAAACTTAAAAAAAAATTTTTTTTTAATTCTTTCGTTCACAGTTTCTCTTGAACGAATAAACCGATTTTGATGGCTGAGGTTGCATTTGACGCGGCTTATAAAGTTTTAGAGCTGATTAGATTTTGAAATCAATCCATCGAGCGAATTAAGTTATTCAAAAAAAACATTTTTGAAAAAATTTTATTTTTGAAATATCTCTGAACGTACCCTACCGATTAAGCTCAAATTTTCAGTGCTTATAGTAAATAACAAGCCGTGTCGAATGACATCTTGACAATCAAAATCGGTTCGTCCGTTCAAAAGTTACAGAATATTTATATACGTACATGCATACACTCGGACATCATCTGGAATTTAGTCAAAATAGCTTCCTAGAACCTCAAAACGTCGACATCTGTTGGAATTTCGATTTTTGCGAATCGGGGTGAAAACAATAACTTCCCGAAATTTTCGAAAATCTTCGATTTTCGTAGCGGGAAGTTAAAAAAAAAAAGAAAAGAAAAATCAATGTTAAAGAAAATAATTAATAATTTTGTTTACTTCAATGTGATTGGCAGGGTTCTTATGAAATTGAAAATAAATAAAATAACGTAGTTGGCAGAATTAGGAAAATACCAAATGGAAAATATAAAATCGTGCATGTAAATCGTCTTGTACCATATTGTGATCAATAAGAAGAATAAAAGAGAAGTCCGACTGGGGCCCTGATCGATCTCAGTGTAGACTTTGTAAAGGGTTTCCGGGACTCTGTAGTTAATTAGTAAGTCTAGAATATCTTGCAAACTGATAGAATTGAAGATTTATCTGGACGATTTACTAAAGACTGATATAGTCCGTAAAAGAAGTCTGGCAGTGGAAACTAAATAGCCACACTGTAGATCGTGAGAACGATCTCGGTGGTAACGGTGTTTGCGAATTCCCGGGATTCTATTAGGACTGGGAATGCTCTAAGTGTAGTTATTAGCTGAGGGAAGTCTGTCTGAGGACCCTAAACGATTGGTCGTTGTAAGGGGTTCCCGGGATTCCTGGGCCTTTGATGAGAGACGGGATATTTCTTTTGGTTTAAGTGAGCTCAGCTCAAATCAAAAGTTTGAATTCTTAGGGCTTATCATTGGTCAACAGTATCTTGACTGGAGGTTCAGGATTTATCCGGAGTTGACTTCGTCAGCATTTCTCTTTTGTTAGTGGCCACGACTTCTGAGAGATAGATGGATGCCCTGGAGAGTTTCCGGGGAAGTTTTAGGGGAAAAATTGAAATTCGTTGCAACGTGCATTATTCAGTATCATTGATGGGTTAGATATAGATAACATATCGGCATATAAACTGAATGGATCGAGCGGTAAAACATTGAGCATATAAGATTGAAATTATTGAATTGATTATGATAATAAAAGTTCATAAATCAACAACTGACAAATAATAAGATGTAACGATGGAATATGTTTAACTATAAAATTTAATAAAATTTTAGAGATACTCGTTTTGTTTTCTTTATTATGTGCAGATAATATTTCCAATTTCATTGGGGAGGGAGAGAAGGAGTCCATTCCTGATCCTTCATGGAGGAGAGGAGGGAGTTCCTGTTCCCATCCCGTATCTGTTTTTTATTTATTTTTTTCTCAATTTATCTATAAATTGTCTTATTGAGAAGGTTTGCATGTTTAGCTTTCCACTATATTCAAAAATTGGTGTATTACCGTAGGATGGACGGTGTGGCTCGATAAGTTATAGATCAAATTGTACGGAGTATAGAATAGTGCCGGATAGCTTAACTGGTAGATCACTCGGCGCGATACCAACATGGTCTGGGGTCGATTCCCAGTTCGGGCTATCTATATTTTTCTCAATTTATCTATAAATTGTCGTATTGAGAAGGTTTGCATGTTTAGGCTTCCACTATATTTAAAAATTTGAAAAAAGAAGGGGAAACCCGTTCCCATTCCCATTGAAGATCTATTAATCAAGAGGAGGGTTACATTTTTAATTTTATTTATTCTGATTCGTTAAACAGGAAAATAGAGGCACGAGCACCGATTAACTTCTTAGCAGAATATTTGATTTTTTTTTTAACAATTCTCAGCTCAATTAAATTATAGACTATTTTTTTATTTTTTTATTATCTTTGCGTTAGCCTACAGGGTTGTTTTTCGGCTATGGTGTTTTTTTCCTTGTAGGGTGATAGATAGGGTGTGTTGGGACCATAGCGGAATCGAACCGTAATTGTAAATGATTTTAATTTCAATTAAGTTCGATTCTTCCAACACAAATTTTATCGGGACGATGAAATTATTGAGAAGGGGGTAGTGTAACGAATGTGAGACTGATCTTTTAAAATATTTGAATAGCTAGAAAACAAATGCTTTCTTTTCTTGTTTTATAGATGCACCACCGAAGTCAGTCAGTCTTTTATTGACAACAAAACAGCAAACTTCTGTATTCGATAAACTATATCACTCTCTTACTTTCTTTTACTGTTGTTGATTGTGGTGTTGTTATTTCTAATATAACTGTGTTATTATTGTAGTGTATAAGTGATATTAATTTGAGATACCAATTACTAAAATATATATATACACGGAGAAAAATGCCGCTCAAAATTAAATAGTAATTACAACCACAACCAAAAGTTTGCAATCTCAAATCAAAAATTATAATCCATAAAAAAAATTACGATGATTTGGAGAAAATTAATTTTTTATTTAATTATTACTATCTAGATTGTAATTTTCACTCATCATAATAATTACAATCCTAAATAGAGATAATTACTTAAAAAATTTAAAAATCGCTCACAACTTTAATAGTTTTTATTTTAAAATTTTAATTTTTATTTTATTTGAAACTAAAGCAGTATTATCACACTTAATAAAAAGTACAATTGTATCAACTAAAATTTCATTTTAAATTTTATAATAATTATCATTAGATATTGAAAAATAATATGTAAAGATAAAAATTACAATATACATTTAAAATTACTATCATTTATAAAAAATTCAAGTTAACTGTAAAAATTACATTGATGCCTCATTAAATTTTCGCTTGGAAAAATCAATATTTATTTATTCATATAAAAATAATTCAATCTTACAAATAGTTGAAATCGTTATTAGAATTATTAAAAGTTAGTACATTAGTCATAACTTTTGTTTCGTAGTTGATAAATATTACATTTCTAATGTAATTCTACCTAGGTAGTGTACATTTTAGAATGTCGGTAAGACAAATTGCTACTCTGGGAGATAAAATTACTATTTGAGATTGTAATTTTTAGTTCAGGGTATATACATGATGCCATTAATGTTGTATCCTACCCATATACTTGCTATAAATTCAGAATTTCTAATCGTCTTTGTAGTTGAGCTGTCAACGTACTTGGTCAGGGTGTGAAGAAACAGTGAGGACCTATTAGGGTTCGATCCTAACGTCAGGCAAATAATTTTATTTTCAAGCGTTCATTATAAATTATTCCGCGTTTGTGTATACACTGTTAAAAAAATTGTTTGAATTTTCAAAACATTGTATATAACGCAATAAACACATACAATTGTGCTTGAAATTTCATTACTAATTTCATATAGAATTTAAAATACACGTTTTTGAATTTTCAAATTAACACTTTGGATTTTCAAATACTTCGTTTTGAATTTTCAAATACAATTTTTTTAATATTCTAACACTGCTTTTAATTTTTAAAAACTTTTTTTTTAATTTTCAAATAGATGTATTTGAAAGTCTGAAGCGTGTAATTTGAATTCTATACGATCGTTACAATGAAATTTCAAACACAATTGTATGTGTTTATTGCGTTATATACAATGTTTTGAAAATTCAACCAATTATTTTAACTGTGTATGGTTACATGGAAATTAAAGACTATTAGGTATATAAAGTAATAAAATGTTTATTGATAAAACTTCAACATTTTGTACTGTTATCAATTCCTTATAAACAACATTATCAATTTTTTTTTTTTTTATTAACCATTGTTATAATATAATATAATGTAGCGGGTAATTATATTTTTTTTTCTTAAACGTTTAAAAAAGTAGAAATTAAATAAATGTCTTAAAGTTAAATCACATTTTAATATTTAAATCACTATAAAACTATATTATGTTTATTAGCATTATGATATATCACATCTATTACTGTATACTGTCAATGATGTTCAGTTCAGTCACAAGTTTTATTTACTTTATTTCATTGAGGAAATAAAAACTTAACAATAATAAAGTCTGATGTACACCGCTCACATAACTCACATTTATTATATATTTAACTAATACACAATCCTTGATTACTGAACGCATATCACGTCACGCGCAGAAATTTCATATACAAGCATTTGAATTTTCAAATAAGTATTATGAAATTTCAAATGGAATTATTAAAATTCAATATGTCTTAGAATTTTCAATACTTGCTTTGAAAATTTAAAAAACAAGTATAAATTTTAAGTACGTTTATTAAAATTCATATTCTTTTTCTTAATTTTAAATGCCAGCTTGATTATTAAATTACTTACATTGAATTTGAAGCTTTGTTTATTGAAAATACAATTCAAATATCTAGTTATGAAAATTCAATTCCTTTTGTATTGTAATTTTCAAATTATTTTTTACAGTGTACGTATGTGTTCGAGTGTGTGTGTTTGTGCGTCTCGTAAAAGTGAATCCCCATTCAACCTATGTATGTGTGTGTGTGTGTGTGTGTGTGTGTGTGTGTGTAAGTCCTGTTCGTTAGTAGGTAGTAATACCCGAATGCGCGTGTCCCGACGCGCATTATTACTATTTTAGAATGTCGGTAAGACAAATTGCTACTCCGGGAGATAAATTTACTATTTGAGATTGTAAAAATTACTAGCCAGAATGCATCTTTCACAAAGCGCGTAGAATAATATTTACTATTTATTTACTAATATTTACTAAGTACAATAGTAAAAATGGTTGGTACATTGTAGTTTTCATTTTGTCGTTAGTAAATTTTATCTTGAATGTAGTAATTTTTATAATCAACTAATATTATTATTCTAAATAATATGTTGTAATTTTACTTTGACTTATGTAAAAGTTTCGATTTTTTTTAACATTTTAAGATTACTTTCTCAGATTGTAATTTTTTTTTTTAATTTAGTAAAAATTCTTTAATTTTTTTCTCCGTATATATATATATATATATATATATATATATATATATATATATATATATATATATATATATATTAGGGGGCGCAAAAAAACCGACTATTTTTTTCGATCTCGCATGGAAATTTGTTGGTTAACGATGTTTTAAGAAGCCTCTCCAAAAATCAGCTCGATAAAAAATTTTCAAGTGGTCGCTCACGAATTTTGAATACATTAAAAATGATCGAAATTTGGATTTTTTATTTCTAAATTTTTTTTTTCTCGTGGCAGCAATAGTTTATATTTGTAAACTCATGTAGGGTATAGCAGTCTTATTAATTATGAGAGTGTATATTAGTAATTCTTAATTTTATTTAAATTTAACATAAATATGCAATACATAAAATACTTGTGCAACCTTCTCAGTTGACTACAACTTACAGACTAACTGCATTTTATATTTTTGTTAAGAGCCAAGACCCAGCAATCGCTTTTCTTACACTTTTATTTCTTTGGGACCCTTGGCTCTTTTCTTGCACTGCAATAAAACAACAGATATTAAGGGTTTACTCATAAAAACGAATTTTAAAACCTTAATTCCTAAGTACCATAAATCATACTCTTTCCTTTATTACTTAAGTGTTCTATAGTGAAAGTTTCTAAAATAAAATAAAATAAACCAAAACTTAGAATCTATAAAAAAAAACACATATACATGCATATTTAAAATATCTTACGATCCTACACTCATGACTACGCTGAAAATTTAAACCCAAAATTGAAATATTTAAACCTCGCTCAAGAATTTTGAATGTTTCCGAGTGCTGTCTTTTGGACGTTTTCGAGCGACCCTTGAATATTAATAATAAAGCTTCTCGATTTTTTCACCATCAATTTGCATGACAAAACAAATTAATGTAACGGGACCGTTAGATCCACCTCCGTTTGACGGGAGGCCGATTCTTCGCCCTTTTGGGCATACTCGCGCTGCGTAATCCTATTGTATATACTGACTTCCACCCTATATTATAAAAGCGAAATATGAGCCTAAGCTCACATTAGCTTACCCATTAGGCATGCAACGCATGTGAGTGCCTTACTAACAGCCACCACAAGACCGACCTCATTTGGACCCAAACACTTATCCCATCTCAGGAAATAGAGAGACTCTGGTCGAAGTGGGGCTTGGAATGGGTCCCCCATGATCCCAGACTCCAGCTCTGGTCAAATGGTTGCGTAAGATTAGTGGTGGGATGCAACTTCTCCCCATACCCATACGGGCTTCCTCCACTTATAAACACTAAGATTTTTCAGAAAAGCCATTATACACACTTATCCACATCCATCCCCTGTGTTCTCTTATCTCCGAGTTTTTTGAGGACGCCATCTATGTTTTGAGACACAAAAATGGCGGCGATAGATCCGCTCGAGAAATAGATCCGCTCGAGAAATTTGCATGACAATGAATGAAAATATAACCCGAGAAATAGAAATAATAAGTTATTTACATACTTTTTTATTTTTTAATTCCATTTTTAGGTTTTTTCGCTTATTTAAAACTTACCAAATTTTATTGTTTAAGACTGTCCTGTATATTTTTGGTTATGCAAAAGTTATATTTTACTGAAATGACAATAATTAAGTCATAAAAAAATTCGAAAACTAATTCAAACTATTAGTTAC
The DNA here is from genome assembly GCA_964016945.1 of Microplitis deprimator. NCBI lineage: Eukaryota > Metazoa > Arthropoda > Insecta > Hymenoptera > Braconidae > Microplitis > Microplitis deprimator. The sequence goes on along the minus strand of OZ024709.1, from coordinate 13,652,476 downwards.
ATATTATCAGTTAATATTCAAAATTCTTGAGCGCCGTTTAAATATTTAAATTTTGGGCTAAAATTTTCAGCGAAGTCATGATTTTACAAATATAAACTATTGCTGCCATAAAAAAGGAAAAATTTAGAAATAAAAAATCCAAATTTCAATGATTTTTGATATTTTGAAAAGTCGTGAGCGACCTCTTGAAAATTTTTTATCGAGCTGATTTTTGGAGAGGCTTCTTAGAACATCATAAACCAACAAATTTTCATGCGAGATCGAAAAAAAAAATAGTCCGTTTTTTTGGGTCACCCTAATATATATATATATATACTGATTCAAAAAAATCGACTATTTTTTTTTTCAAAATTATACGGAAAGTATTGTTCGAGACGACGAAAAAAAAGAAAATAATGTCAAAGTTTGAGCTCTAAATATTAATGTCAACAACTGCCTCATCGCGATTCTCGATTTCCCAGTCAAATATCATGGTAAATATTTTTTTTTAAGTTTGGAATTTTATCACTTATCAGCGAATCAAAGTATCGGAAAAATAAATAGAAATTGCTGATGGTAATTGAATGCTCTACAAATTAGGGTGCTCCGTTTGAAACGAACATTTCTTTTTTTTTAGCGGACACAAGAAAATTTTGCTATTTATGTTGAGATAAAAATTCCCTGAAAATTTCAGCTCTTAATTTTAATTTTAAGTACTTCCTCTTGAGCGTCAAAGTTTTCCCATTTAAAAAGCATGTAAATCGAATAACTTTTCTTTTAAATGACTATAACTTAGCCCGGTTTGAGCTATCGTTTTAAAGGGTTGGGGGGGGGGGTAAGGTATTAAAATTTTTTTTCGGTTTTTTTGTATTTTTTTAACTGAATGCATGATATCTCAAGAATATTGTGTCAAAATTTCAAGTCGATTGGAGCAAAATTGACGAAGTTGTCAGTATTTTTATACCTGTCAGTTTTTATACCTACCCGATCCGACCGCTTGTTAATTGGCAGATGTTTCGCTCGCTATACAATACCTAATGTAGCCTCCCAGTTTTACTTATAAAAATTTCAACATAAATGCAAACGTTTTTATACCTGTACTGCAAATTTCGTCAGTGTGAGGTAAGCCGATAAAATTCTATCATGAACGATTTATACCAGATTTTTTAGTGTTCAAAACTTTAAAACGTTCTCCTGAAAACTAACGTTTTCAAAGTCCGGTGGCTATCATAACTTAAAAACTAATGCACCGATCCTTTTGAAATTTTGAACACAATTTCTGTTCATAATTTACAAGGTAACGCTGGAAAGCTTTTTTTAAGTTTATTAATAATTTGTATTTTTTAATAATAAAATAAATAAATTTTTTCGCTAAAAAATCGTGTTTTTCCCCTTAAGTGTTCAAAAAAAGTGAAAAATTCAAATTTTGAAAAACCCTCCCAGCGCCACCTGGGGAAAACTATTATCTAATGAAAAAACTTTGAACCCGCGATTTCAGATGATCCAGCACCAAGTTATGATGGCCACCGCAACTCTACTTTTTTCCGAGACACGTCCGAATAATTGTTGCCATTGCCGTATTTTTCAATATTTCTTCGTAAAAATTTCACAAAATATTCTTCAAACACCATACTTTAATGTACCACTGGTTCGAATAGAGCGATTTTAACTGTGTCGTTACAAAAAATTCTCAAAAAGATGTCTTTTTTTGTACGAATCAACCTTACCCCCCCCCCCCCCCTTAAAACCAGTTTTTATTTGTAGAGTAATTGTTGCTATTTAGAAGTGTATGAAACGGTTTTTGGTCTAACTCGATCCATGTCGATTGTATCAGCTCCGAAAGTCAATTTTTCACTTTTTTCATTTATTTTTGATAATAGTGAAGAAACGGCTCATCTTACAAAAAATATACATGAGACCAATATTTAAGGAAATTTTGTCTTCTACAAAATTGTTCATGACACTTATATTGCTAAAGTGCACTGTTTAGGGGATACATGCATTTCAACATTTTACAGTAAAAAATATTACTATTATAGTAATCTTACAATTTTTTTTACTGTAAAACGTTAAAATGCATGTATCTCATGAACACTTTAGCACTTTAGCAATATAAGTGTCATAAACAATTTTGTAGAGGACAAAATTTCCGTAAATATTGGTCCTATGCATATTTTTTGTGAGATGAGCCGTTTCTTCACGATTAACAAAAATAAATGAAAAAAGTGAAAAATTGAATGTCGGAACTGATACAATCGACATGGATCGAGTTAGACCAAAAATCGTTTTATAAACTTTTAAAAAGCAACAATTTACAAAAAAAAACTGGTTTTAAAATGATAGCTCAAAATCGGGCTGTTATATTAATTTTAAAGAAGTTATTCAATTTACATGCTTTTTAAATGGAAAAACTTTGATGCTCGATAGAAAGTACTTAAAATTAAAATTAAGAGCTGAAATTTTCAGGGAATTTTTCTCTCAACATAAATAGGAAAATTTTCTTGTGTCCGCTAAAAAAAAATCTGTCTATCGGTTGACCCTGTGGGCCAGCCCTTAAACATCCCGCTGTTTTCGAGCTCAAGGAGCTCGAAAAGATTGTTGTGAATACATTTTCGAGCTCTTCGAGCTCGAAAATACTATTGCATGCCATTCTTTTCGGAAAAAACCGCTTTTTAGCATTTCTTCCTCCCACGATATCTTACGAACGAATTAACCGATTGAGATGGTTGAGGCGGCAATCGACGCGTTCTATCGAATTCTTGTGCTTATTAGATTTTGAAATTGATCGATCGAGCCATTTCTGAAAAATTTGAAAAAAATTGAAAAAAAAAATCTTTTTTTTTTGTTTTTCTTCCATATCTTAGAGTCTACTTGATCGATCGATTTTTAATTTTCAGAAAAGTTGACGGCCAACAAACTCTTTTGATTGACACCTCAAACATTTTAATCGGTCAGTTCATTAAAAAGATATTAAGAGTTTACATCCACACACACACACACACACACACACACACACACACACACACACACACACACACACACACACACACATACATACACACACACACACACACACACACACACAAACACACACATATATACACACATACATACAGACACTCGGACATCCTACTGAAAATAGTCAGAATAGCTTCCTAGAACCTCAAAACGTCGACATCTAATGAAAACTCGATTTTCGAAAATCGGGGTGAAACCAATAACTTCCCGAATTTTTGAAAATTGATAATTTTCTTAGCGGGAAGTAAAAAAAATGTTCGTTTCAAATGGAGCACCCTAGTATACATATATTAGTGTTTCAAAAAATAACAAATTTTTTTTTCTTCTCGGAAACAGTTACATAAGTTTTACTTAGATATAAAAAGACGCCTGTAAAAATTGGGACAGCTCATAAAAAAAATGATCTTCTGATCGATTTTTAGAGCCTGGCATAAAAATGAAAATAACTAAAAAACAATGCGGAATTTGAAAAAACTTTATTGTTAATAATTTGTAGGAAATAAATTTGTCTACAAAAAAAGACCTATGATATTTCGTGATAAGTCTTTTAGTTTCGCCGGAAAATTGAAAGATCTCAAAATTTAATATAAATTCAACTTCAACCTCAAATAACTTTTGAACAAATGGATTTATCAAGAAATGATAAGAGACTTTTTTCGTTAAACATTCAATTCCCTTCAATAATATGCTTACTGATTTTTTCTATGATGCATAGTTAGCTTGTTATAAAAATCAGAAGATGCAAAAAATTTTTTCCATGTTATTCTTATGGAAAATAGAAAAGTGCAATGCGGAACCTCTTACTGTTAACATTAAGAGCTCTAATTTTCACAAGCGTCTTACTATATCCAAACGGAACTTTTAAACCTGTTTCCGAGAAGAAAAAAAAATTTATTATTTTTGGAAACACCCTAATATATATATATATATATTAGACTGTTTCAAATTAGGGGATTATTTTTTTTTTTTTTGATGAACATCGAAAAATCGAAAGGGTATCTTAAAATATGATGACAGTTAAAATTTAAGCTCTCAATATTGATATTTAGAGGTGGCTATTGATAATTTTCGGTTTTTCATTTAATAACATGGTAAAAAATACATAACTTCTGAAAAAATCAAGATACAAAAAATCTCTATAAAAACATTTTGTCGCAAATTTACTGATCTATAAAAAAAGGTTTTTATGAATTTTGCATAAATTCAACCATTCACAAGATATCCGACGTCAAAGTTTGATAAGATTCAAAGAACTTGTTTTTGCTCGTTCTGAATTTTATACCATGTCAACTAATGAGACTTTAGAAATTCTCAATACAGTTTTTTGTAGGAAATTGAACGCTCTACAAAAAAAGTCTCCTAACATTTTTCGATAAATCCATCTGTTTAAAAGATATTAGAGCTTGAAGTCAAGTTAGAGTAAATTTCGAGATCTTTTTACTTTTCCGGCGAAACTATCGGACTAATCATAAAATGTCATTAAATTTTTTTTGTAGACAATTTGATTTTCTACAAATTATCTCGAATAAATTTTTTTTAAATTCTGCATTCTATTCTAGTTATTTCCATTTTAATGCTAATCTCCTAAAAAAATAGTGTTCTGATTGATTTTAAGAACTTGGCATTAAAATGGAAATAACTATAATAGAATGCAGAATTTAAAAAAAATTTATCAAAGATAATTTGTAGAAAATAAAATTGTCTACATGAAAAATTCCATGACATTTTATGATTAGTCCGATAGTATCGCCGGAAAAGTAAAAAGATCTCGAAATTTACTCTAACTTGACTTCAAGCTCTAATATCTTTCAAACAGATGGATTTATCGAAAAATGTTAAGAGACTTTTTTTGTAGAGCGTTCAATTTCCTACAAAAAACTGTATTGAGAATTTCTGAAGTCTCCTTAGTTGACATGGTATAAAATTCAGAACGAGCAAAAACAAGTTCTTTGAATCTTATCAAACTTTGACGTCGGATATCTTGTGAATGGTTAAATTTATGCAAAATTCATAAAAAACTTTTTTTGTAGATCAGTAAATTTGCTACAAAATGTTTGCATAGAGATTTTTTGTATCTTGATTTTTTCAGAAGTTATGTATTTTTTACCATGTTACTAAATGAAAAACCAAAAATTATCAATAGCCACCTCTAAATATCAATATTGAGAGCTCAAATTTTAACTGTCATCATATTTTAAGATACCCTTTCGATTTTTCAATGTTCATCAAAAAAAAAAAAATAGTCCCCTAATTTGAAACAGTCTAATCGATATATATATATATATATATATATATATATATATATATATATATGTATATATATATTGAGACAATGTGAATTGTCTTTGTCGTCCTCAGCCTTGTGGTTCCCGTTTTTCTCCGTCTTGTTGCCGTCTGAATGTGTACGTCATAGTGGCGTGGTCACATAACAAGTTTTTTACGTCGACGCATGTCCGTAAGGGTGAAGTGGGGACAGAGTCCCAAGGCAAGACCTAGACTTAATTATCGGTCAATCACTCCGATCCTGGATCAATGAGCATATAGACGTATTTTCCTATTATCAATTTGCGATATGGCCATACATGGTTTTGTATGACTGTATAAGGCCATGCATGACTGTATTAAAAAAGTTTGCATGCCCATGTATGGCCATACATGCTCCATGTATGGCCATATATGCTTCATATATGATCCATATACGGCCAAGCATGGCCATGTATGATTCATTTTTCACGGGAATCATCGATAAGAAAATAATCTATAATCTATAAGCCGTCAGGTAAGTTAGTGAGTTTTTACATACATTGCCGAGTTTGAATAAGTGCGGGTCTTTGTTGTGCAAGAACCTCAGCCCACTGCTCTGTCCAAGTAAATAAAAATTTGTTAGAGGCCAGCCTAAGTCAGGGTTCAACCCGCGAATTCTGGTGGCTGCTGGTAAAAATCACGAAGACAAAAAGCGATTTCTCAATATATTAGGGTGAGTAAAAAAAAAATGATTTTTTTTTTTAGGTTTCATAGTCTTAAAAGTTTTTTTCGGACCTAAAAAAAATCCTCCTAAAAAATCAGTTTGATATCTCGAAAATTGATCTGACGGTTTACAAGTTCATTTTTCCATTTAAAATACATGCAAAAAATTTTTTTTTTTAGTTTTTCGAGGAAAAATCGAAGAAAAAAATTTTTTTTTCAGTTTTGAAATTCATAACCTTATATGAAATTCAATTTCCTACAAAAATGTCTGGAATAGTTATGCTCGTAACTACAATATAAAAAAAGATGCAAGCCCCCAAAGTTCGAAAAAAAATAATTTTTTTTTTTATGCATAATTATTGTCTTTACTTTTTTGTTATTAATTGGTGGTATTTTTATCTTCTAATTTTAATTTGAAATCTTCTATATAAAATCTATTTTTATGCAAGAAATTGTTATTTATTTATTCATTTATAATTATAATAATTATTATAATAAATATAATTTATAATTTATAAAATAAATTATTGCGATACGAAAATTTTTTTTTCTTTAACTTTATGAGCATGATAAAATAGTTATTTCTTGCATAAAAATAGATATTATATAGAAGATTGCAAATTACAATTAGAAGAAAAAAATTCCACCAATGAATAACAAAAAAGTAAAAACAATAATTAAACATGAAAAAAAATTTTTTTTTTTCGAACTTTGGGGGCTTGTCACTTTTTGTGTATTGTAGTTACGAGCATGGCTATTCCAGACATTTTTGTAGGGAATTTAATTTCCTATAAAGTTGTGAATTTCAAAATTGGAAAAAAAATTTTTTTCTTCGATTTTTCCTCGAAAAAATAAAAAAAAATTTTTCTACATGTATTTTAAATGGCAAAATGAACTTGTAAATCGCCAGCTCAATTTTCGAGATATCGAACTGATTTTTTAGGAGGATTTTTTTAGGTCCGAAAAAAACTTTTAAGACTGTGAGACCTAAAAAAAAAAAAAATAATTTTTTTGACACACCCTAATATATATATATATACTAGCCGTTACCCGCCCGCTTCGCTGGGCGTAAATTGAAGTTAAGCAATGATTTTTTTATTTCATTATTAAAAATATTTCTATAACTATGGCTTTGACCGATGACTTTGTCGGCAATTATATTGATATTATTAAAATAAGCTATAAAGAACTAATGACACAATTCAATTAGAAATAATTACACCACAATCATAATGATGGGACAAGAAAAGTTATTTGCTTATTTTTTTTAAATTAAAAATGTACGCATCTCTGTCATCAGATCTCGGATAAAAGTGGAAGTTCTTAATATTTATATTGAAATGTAATTATTTTTTTTTTTTTTTTTTTTTTTTTTTTTTTTTTTTTTAAACATAGATTCATCGAAGTAATTCCGTTAAAGAGTATAAAGAATTAATATCGAACCTTTGAAACTCATTTTAGTACATAAGTGCAAGCTTCAATTAATCGTCATACCTAATTTAAACTCTGTAACACATATATTCGAAAAACGGGAATACATTAACGTTTGACACTCCGCAAATTCCTTTAGGAGTTGATTCTATTAAATCCGTCTAATGAGCGATACCTACATGACAAAGTTAACGTTCATGCCGAATTGAAACTCTGTAACACGTATATTCAATGAACGGAAGCATATTAACCTTTAACGCCCCGCGAACCCCCTTAGGAATTGATTTTATTAAAGCCGTTTCATGAAGGACACCTACATGACATAATAAACGTTCATGCCGAATTTCAACTCTGTAACGTATGTATTTGGATAACGGAAGCATATTAACGCTTGACGCCCACACAAACCCCCTTGGGAGTAAATTTTTCCGAAACCGTTTTATAAGGGATGCCTACATGACATAATGAATGCTCATGCTGAATTTCAACTCTGTAACATATATATTTCAAAAAAGGGAGTATATTAACGTTTGATGCCCCCGCATCTCCTTTTCGTAGCCGATTTTTCTATAGCCATTTAGTGGGGTATACTGCCATGACAGAATGAACGCTCACACTGAAATTCAACTCTGTAACATATTTAAAAAACGAGAGTATTTTAACGCTTGACGCCCACGCGACCCCTGTTAAGAGTAGATTTTATTAAAGCCCTTATGAGGAATACCTACATGACATAACATACGTTCACGCTGAATTTAAAATCCGTAAGCCTTATAGTTTCAAAGATACTATATTTGATAGATTTACATTCTTACTTAGTTACAAATAAGTCAGATTAGACACTTTTATTTTGACTGTTTCATAAAATGTGATATACTATTCAGTTGACAGAAATAATTGATAAATGAAACAAAATCTAATCTATAAAAAAAAATATAAAAAACAATTGACGCTAATGGAATAAAAATAATTGATTGCTGGAATTTAACTGTTTTTTTCTTATACTTTTAGAAAAATAATTTATCTACCGGAATTCTGATTTATAATTGATCTAAAAAGTAGCCTATATTTCAAGTGACAGCATCTTGTATATGTATAAGAAATTTCATCTCAATCAGATAAGTGGTTGATTAGTTATAAAGGTACAAACCGACAGAGACAGACAGATGAAAATTCCAAAAAGGGTAGATACAGTATAAGTAGGTCATAAAAATGATATTTGACGCATAATTCGACAAAAAAACCATGTACAGACAAAGCCTATCGATTTATATATTAGTATATATATGTACATATATATCTGTCGGAAGGACAGTATAAGCTTGGGCGTTTTTCAGAGTATCGGTCTCATTATTAATACCACTCATCTTTATTACAGTTATAAACAGATAATAATTATGCTACACTGTGAATCAATATTCAAAGTATTGTTCACAAATAATGATACTAAGACAAGTAATATAATAAAGATAGTGTCGCAAAAATATCAAAATACAGTAAGTAGTAATTAATGCAATAATTAATTACGCAGAAAATTATAATAATTGTAATAAACGACAGTCCGATAATATTCAAAGAAACCCTGATCGAATAATTTACAATTACTACGGTAAACTCGGCTCGAGAACGAATCCACGGTTGACAGGAAAACTTGTACTCGCACAACGAATGCTCGATCACAACTAACTCAACCAGTACCAAACTCAGTACTCCTCGTTAAAAACCCTTTTGTCAAAATATTCAAAGAAGGATAACCATCTTATATTATCTCCAATCTTTTCCTCTGTGTCTTACTGTACCTGTGACCGTGATTACGTTTGGTGAACAGATGTCACAGCGAGCCTAAGCCTCCCGCAACGAACATAATCTGCTTAAGTTGTAAACAACTAGAACTTGAATTTTATTATTTAATTGCTACTGTATAATCTAGTCTTGATTGACTATTAGGAATTTCCCGTCCCATCGGAAAAACCCCATTTTATTCTTTTTCTCCGACTTATATATATATATATATATATATATATATATATATATACTAGGGTGGTCCGTTTGGAACAACTATTTTCTTTTCACTCCCACTTAAAAATATTGTTGTAGAAATTGAAAAAAAAATTTCCTGAGGTTTCAGTCATTAATTTTAATTCCATGTAATTTACATATGATTTTGAAGTTTTCCCATTTGAAATACATGGGTAAATTAGGATTTTTCTTTCAAATCTCTAGCTCAGCCACATTTCAAGTTACCAGGTCGCCGTTTGCGGTACTTTGTTGTTTATTCAATACTCTTCAAAAGTCTCTCCAGTTATTTCACTCAAACTCCAATAGTTATTTCTGTATTGTTTCTAAAAAGTAATTTTTTAATAATAATTTGGGTTTTTACTTTTTATCATTCATGCGATATAAGTGCTATCTTGGCGCACGCTCTTTTGTTCACCAAATAGCTGTTTGCCCATTCAACTGTTTCCACAACATTTTTGTGAGTTATACGATTATCTGCGTGCGACAAGTAAATTTGAGTGTGACAAGTATACTTCGTTCGTCCGCTCAACTTTGCTCTCGTGAGCAATCGACAACTTACCGCATTAGTTGTACAATATACTATAATATTGACTAAATAATGAAATTTACAGTAAAAATGCAAATAACGACATTTTAGAAAATTTAATTCTCTCCAAAAAAGTCATCTTCATTGAGGGGCTCAAGTTCTTCGTTCACGTGATATAGGGATTTTAGTAATTTCGTAAAAAAAAATATATTAAAAAAATTCAACCAAATGCCATTTAATTTCAATTTTAAATCAGTAAATAATTTTCTTTTCATTAATTTAATCCATTCATGAAAATAAGATGCGTTCAAATTGATGAGTTTCGGAAAAATTTTTAACGAATGTTTTATTTACAAAATTCGTAAAATCCCTATATCACGTGAACGAAGAACTTGAGTCCCTTACCCAGTAAAAATTGACGTAAATTTGACGTCAGAGTGACGTTACGCTATGTCATCATTTACGTAAGATATGAGTCATAAATGAGTCAGGTTTGAATCATTATTTCACACTTTTTTACGTAAGATTATGATGTAAAACTAATGACGTGAACATGACATAAATGTGATGTCTGTGTGACATTTTATGACATATGGGTGATGTCAAAATCATCAATCCGGAAAAAAATATTTTTGAAAAAAAAAAAAAAAAAAAAAAAAATTAAATACTGAATTTTTGATTTGATCATTCCCCCATTTGATTATTATCCCACGAACGCATTACGAATTTAGAAACAAGACTTGATAGCAGTAAATGATGAAAATATCCTGGGCGTCTGCTGGGTTCGAACACGGCTCCACTTGGCTGGTAGTCCTGAACGTTGCTCACTGGTTACATCGAGAGATTTCAAATCTTATGCTTAATTGATGTATTTAGAGTGAAATGCTGGTAAAGACAGAGTTCATAAGTTTCGTCATGGATTTTTACAAAATCTTAAAAAAACTCCATGAACTTATATGAAATTTTATAAAAACAATATTTGTCGGCCTCGATGATAATTATAAAAAATTTTATTAAGTTTCTTCAAATTTTTTAATTTTCTGTTGTGATGTGAAATTTACAAAATCTTATATAAAATTTTGCGAAACATTAAATAATTCTACAAAATTGTATGAAATTTAATCGAATGAAAATTGCAACACTAAACTTTACAATCTTAATATCAAAAAAGTCCAAACTGTCGTTACATTTTCTTTGTCATCCTTAATGATATTTTCGGTATATCATTTGAAAAATAAAGTTTATTTCTTTATGCCACGCTAATGTTTTAATCTAAAACGACTGAAATCTATTATCGAGTTGATCGGTTACTTTGGCCCCAAAAATGTTCGACATTTAGTTGTTATTTTTACACATTTACACATTTATGAAAATTCATTCTATGATTGTTTTATTTTGAAATAGATGATAAAAAACTATGACTCGGAAATTACATCAGTATTGCGTAAAATACCGACTTGTCACTGATGTAAAGATATGATTTAAGAGTCACATCTATATTACGGATAACCATGACTTTGCTACAGATATAAATGTATGATTTTAAAATTACGTCATTATGATATACGATAATGATTTTATTACTAAGTAACAATGTGATGTAGATTTCATGACAAGCGTGCGTAATACTTAAGTCATAACTGTGACGTCATACAAGAGTCATGCTTACATCAATATGATGTCAAGTTTTTACATCATATTAAAGTCATGTTGAACGTCAGATTGACATCAAATTTACATAAGATGCCGTGACATTTCTGTGACCTACGTATGACGTCAAAATAAGGTCATGTGTTCATGGGTAATGAAGAGGATCTTTTTTGTAGAGAATTAAATTTCCTAAAAAATCGGTATTTGCATTTTTACTGCGAATTTCGCTATTTAGTTAATATCAACTACAAACCTAAATTATTATTTAAAAAATTCTTTTCAGAACCAATACAGAAAAAAAAATTGAACTGTCAGTTGACCCTGCGGGCCAGCTCTAAAACTTCCCGCAGTTTTCGAGCTCCTTGAGCTCGAAAACATTGTTGAGAATACATTTTCGAGCTCTTCGTAGTCGAAAACACTTTTGTATGCCTTTGTTTTCGAAAAATAACGTTTTTTACCATTTTTTCTGCAACGATATCTCTCGAACGAATAAACCGATTGAGACGATTAAGGTGGTAATCGACGCGTTTTATTGAGTTCTACAACTGATCAGATTTTGAAATTGATTTATCGAGTCGTTTTTGAGAAATTTCAAAAAAACTAAAAAAAAAAATTTTTTTTAATTCTTTCGTTCACGGTTTCTCTTGAAAGAATCAACTGATTTCAATGGTTGAGGTGGCATTCGACGCGGCTTATAAAGCTTCAGAGCCCAGATGATTTTGGAATCAATCCATTGAGCTCGTAAAAAGTTATCCAAAAAAAACATTTTTGAAAAAAGTTTATTTTTGGAATATCTTCGAACGAGCCCTACCGATCAAGCTCAATTTTTTTTCAGCTTCGAGATATTGACAAACCGCGTCGAATGACACCTTGGCAATCAAAATCGGTTCTTCCGTTCAGAAGTTATAGATATTTACATAAATACGTACGTACGTACGTACATACATACATACACTCGGACATCATCGTGAAATTAGTCAGAATAGCTTCCTAGAACCTCAAAACGTCAAGATCTCTCAGAAATTCGATTTTTGAAAATCGGACTGAAACCAATAACTTCCCGAATTTTTGAAAATTTGCAATTTTCTTAGCGGGAAATTAAAAATTGGAGTTTGAGTAAAATTACTTAAGAGACTTTTGAAGAGCATTGAATTATCTACAAAATGCCGTGAATGGTGACCCAATAATTTGAAATGTGGCTGAGAATCGAAAAAAAACCCTAACTTTCCCATGTATTTTAAATGGGAAAATGTCAAAATCAAATGTAAAGTAAGTTAAGCGAGCTAGTACCTGATTAGGGAACTAGTACCCGATCACTTCATGTATTTGTAGATCTATATTTACTAAATTCTACTAAATATAGATGTACAAATACGTCTTATCGGGTACTAGGTCTCTTACCTTACTTGAAATTAAAATTACAAGCTTAAACTTTCAGGAAATTTTTTTTTCAATGTCCACAACAATGTTTTCAAGTGGGAGTTGAAAAAAAAAATAATCGTTCCAAACGGACCAACCTAATGTATATGTTTATATATATTAGACTGGGCCGAACAAATCGACTGTTCTTTTTTTTTTTTTTTTTTTTTTGTGTACATCGAAAATATTATTTGGGATGACAAATGTTACAATCTTGAATTGATTACATTTAAATACAAATTTAATTAATTTTTTTTTCTTTTTTTTTTTAAGTCTCGAAATATTTATTCGCCACGGTGAGCAAATAAACGATTCGACACTCCTTAGAATCATAATTAAATTAATAAAAAAATATTAATGTAACGGGACCGTTAAGTCTACTTCCGTTTGACGGGAGGCTGATTCCTCACCCTGTTGGGCATACTCGCGCTGAGTAAACCCTATTTGTATATACTGATTCCACCATAAATTATAAAAGCGAAATATGAGCATAAGCTCACATTAGCTTACCCTTTAGTCATGCGTAGCATGTGGGTGCCTCACCAACAGCCACCACGAGTCCGACCTCACTTGGACCCAAACACTCCTCCCATTTCGGGAAATAGAGAGACTCTGATCGAAGTGGGGCTTGGAATGGGTCTCCCATGGTACCAATTCCTTCTATTGGGCTTCAGATTGCATAGAGTTAGTGGTGGGACGCTATTTCTCCCCATACCCATAAGGGTTTCCTCCACTTATAAGCACTAAGATTTTGAGACAAGCCATTATACACACACTTGCCCTCATCCATTACCTAGTGATCTCTTATCTCCGAGTTTTTGCGGGCGCCATGATGTTTTGAGACACAAAATGGCGGAGTAAGGCCCACTCGGGAAGGTAAGGCCCACTCGGGAGATTAAATAAGTCGTTACTTTGTTGGTGAGATTATTTCTTTTCACCGCCAACAATGTAACGGAAATCTCTTGCGATTAGAGAATCGCCGCGGCTCGGGGATAGTCTAAACAGATGACGATGCATGAAATCCGGGCCACGAAGATTCTCTCATAGGAAACCTGAGATACAACGTTAACATTTTAATGAATGTACTTAGTTGAAGAGCAGCAGAATCAGTCAGTTGATCGCAAGATCTCAAAGAGCACGAAACTCTATACTAATTAACTGACTGATTCTCCTGTCACCAGGTTCAGAGGAATAAAACCATAAATTTAACCTTAGTACAAATCCTTTGTTAAATAAGCTTAAAGGGGCAAGCGCTAACTAACTGTTCCACCTTTCCTTTGCTTAGAGCTCTAAACAGCAGTACGGGCTCCTTCACCACCTATCATATCACCCTTTATGCCTCGAGACTGACGATTCAGGAGATCAGGACGTGCCGTACAGCTTGGTCGTGTAATTCAAGGCGTTATCGTGGACCTTACACAAGGTCATCCGAGAATTAGGTCTGAGAAAGTTCTTATCGAGCCAGTAACGCTAGTAATACCGCGAGTGGTCGTCAACGATGTAAACGAGATATCAAAATCCTGTGTTGTTGAGCCTCCGAGCTCGCGTGTTGTTGAGCCGGTGAGCTCATGTGTTGTTGAGCCACCGAGCTCATGTATTGTTTAGCCCCCAAGCTCGTGTGTTGTTGAGCCGCCGAGCTCATGTATTGTTGAGCCATCAAGCTCTGGTGGTTTGATCAACCAATTACAATCACTTGCCCTTACGGAAGTGCCGAGTCTTCCGAGCTCATTTTGTTCGCACTCAGACGAGGCATTAAAGGAGAACCCAGTCTTCTGGACTGGCATCAGTGAAGGTTGGCAGTTGGTTTCAGTGGACGTTCCATCCATCCATCTGCCTAGCGGGAGCATCCCGTTTCACGACCCTCGTTACGGGTACTACTCTATTTCAAGGCCACCGGCAGAGACGCATACGCACCGGCGAAGGCAAAAAAGTTACTGAAGAAAGGGATTATTTGGGCCGAAGTATGGGGCCCGTAATCTCCACCACGGTCGATGAAATTTTTTTGTAAAATAAAGGAAGCTCAATACCTGACGCACCTCGGGTCTATCAACACCCTAATGACGTCAACCTGGTAAATTTAAAATAAATCCGTCTTATAGATGCAGAAGCCAGAATGTAATTTTTTCTTGGTTTAAAATAATTTAATTTTTTACTCAACTAGATTTTCTTGGTTCAAAGTGATTTGATTGTCGGCCCGAGTGATTTCTTCTTGGTTTGGAGTGATTCGATTCTTGGCCCAAGTATTTTTCTTTGGTTTTTCAAGAAATAATTTTTCTTGTTTAAAAAAATTATTTAACTCTGTACGACTTATTTAACCGTCTGTAGAGTGAAATGTTATTTTTTTCACTTTCAGTAAAGAAGGAATTTCAATATTTTTTACGTATCCCTGATTCAGAAATTTAATTTGGAATGATTTAAACACGATCCAAAACAATTCAAAGTTGGCAAAAATGACTATATATAGGTATACACTCTAACATGGGTTGAATTATTCCAAATTAGATTTCTGAATCAGGGATGATGGTATTTGAACTGCCAACCCTTCGATTGAGATCAGTTCAAGTCATGGGCTTCAGCCCGCTCGGTCATACTTATTTTCCGTATAAATTTCGAAAGAAAAATATTTTTTTTAAGTATTAAAATTTTTTTTCTTTCTGAATTTTTAAATTGAAAAGAAAGTTCTGTTTTGAAAGTACGGAGAATTTTCTCCATGTGTTTAAAGAAAAAAAAAAAAAAAAATTGACAGATAACATTAGCTCAGATGAAAAAACCTAAATTTCTATCCAAAAACTGTTTAATATAGTCAAAACATGAAGTTATACTATTTAATATAGTTTGAAGCTTTATAACTTTTATCTATTAGTTCTCCGGAGAAAACAGTCATGAGCTTTTTTGTAGAGAATTTAATTTCCTAGATTACTGTGTACTTCGATTTTCGAAAAAAAAATTTTTTAATACTTTTATTTTCAAAAAACAAAAAAATAATTTTTTTACATGCAATTTGAATAGGAAAATGAATATTCGTTGAGCTCTTAGTAGGATTGAGATTTCGAGCTACTTTTGTGAGAGGATTTTTCTTAAAAGACTAACTTTTGAGACCATAAGAAAACAAATTTTTTTTTTTGAAACACCCTAATATATATATATTTGGGTGACGCAAAAAAACCGACTATTTTTTTTTTTCGAGTCTCTTATGAAAAGTTGTTGGTTTACGATGTTTTAAGAAGCCTCTCCAAAAATTAGCTCGATGAAAAACTTTCAAGTGGTCGCTCACGAATTTTGAAAATATCAAAAATGATCGAAATTTGGATTTTTTATTTCTAAATTTTTTCTTTCTCGTGGCAGCAATAATTTATATTTGTGAAATCATGACTACGCTGAAAATTTAAGCCCAAAATTCAAATATTCAAACCTTGCTTACGAATTTTGAATGTTTCCGAGTGCTGTCTTTTGGACGTTTTCGAGCGACCCTTGAATATTAATAATAAAGCTTCTCGATTTTTTCACCATCAATTTGCATACAGTGAATGAAAATATAACCCGAGAAATAGAAATAATAAGTTATTTACATACTTTTTTATATTTTACTTCAATTTTTAGGTTTTTTCGTTTATTCAAAACTTACCAAATTTTATTGTTTAAGACTGTCTTATATATTTTTGGTTATGCAAAAGTTATATGTTACTAAAATGACAATAATTGAGTTATAAAAAAATACAAAAACCAGTTCAAACTATGAGTTACATATTATCAATTAATATTCGAAATTCTTGAGCACCGTTTAATATTTAATTTTGGGTTGAAATTTTCAGCATAGTCATGATTTCGCAAATAGAAACTATTGCTGCTACGAGAAAGAAAAAATTTTGAAATGAAAAATACGAATTTCAATCATTTTTAATATTTGTAAAATACGTGAGTGACCTCTCAAAAAATTTTTATCGAGCTGATTTTTAGACAGACTTCTTAAAATATCGTAAGCCAACAAATTTTCATGCGAGATGAAAAAAAAAAAATAGTCGGTTTTTTTGGGCTACCCTAATATATATAT
This sequence comes from Microplitis deprimator, assembly GCA_964016945.1. Lineage (NCBI taxonomy): Eukaryota > Metazoa > Arthropoda > Insecta > Hymenoptera > Braconidae > Microplitis > Microplitis deprimator. The sequence continues at coordinate 13,635,416 of OZ024709.1, read as the reverse complement.
ATATATATATCTATACTTCTATACTAATATATAAATCTATAGGATTTGTCTGTACATGGTGTTTTTGTGTCGAATTATGCGTCAAATATTATTTTTATGACCTACTCATACTGTATCTACCCTTTTTGGAATTTTCATCTGTCTGTCTCTCTGCCGGTTTGTACCTTTATAACTAATCAACCACTTATCTGATTGAGATGAAATTTCTTATACATATACAAGATGCTTTCACTTGAAATATAGGCTACTTTTAAAATCACTTATAACTTAGAATTCCGGTATATAAATTATTTTTCTGAAAGTATAAAAAAACAGTTGAATTACAGCCATCAATTGTTTTTATTCCATAAGCGTCAATTGTTTTTATATAACGCGTATAAATTGTTTTTTATATTTTTTTTTATAGATTAGATTTTGTTTAATTTATCAATTGTGTCTGTCAATCAAATCGTATATAACATTTCATTAAACAGTCGAAATAAGAGTGTCTAATCTGACTTATTTGTAATTAAGTAAGAATGTAAATCTATTTTATTTATTACTAGAATTTTTTAAATTTATTGTATGATATATGGGATTTAAAAGACAAAATTACGTATCTGACGCAATATGAAAAATAAATGAAGATCATAACCTATAAGTAATCTATACTAATATATAAATCTATAGGCTCTGTCTGTAGATGGTTTTTGTATTTTGAATTATGCGTCAAATATTATTTTTATGACCTACTCATACTGTATAGACCCTTTTTGGAATTTTCGTCTGTCTGTCTCTTTGTCGGTTTGTACCTTTATAACTAATCAACCAATTATCTGATTAATTTGAAATTTTTTACTAATATACAAGATGCTGTCACTTAAAATATAGGCTACTTTTTAAATCAATTATAAATCAGAATTCCAGTAGATAAATTATTTTTCTAAAAGTATACGAAAAAAACAGTTAAATTACAGCCATCAATTGTTTTTATTCCATTAGCGTCAATTGTTTTTTATATTTTTTTTTATAGATTAGATTTTGTCTTATTTATCAATTATTTCTGTCAACTGAATCGTATATTACATTCTATGAAACTTTAAGGCTTACGGATGTAAAATTCAGCGTGAACGTTTGTTATGTCATGTATGTATTCCTCATAAGAGCTTTAATATAATCTACTCCTAACAGGGTTTGCGTGGGGGTCAAGCGTTAATATTCTCCTGTTTTTCAAATACGTACGTTACAGAGTTGAAATTCTTCATGAACTTTTATTATGACATGCAGGGATCCCTCATGAAACGATTTAATAAAATCAACATAAGAGGGTTCATGGGGGGGGAGGTCGTAAAACGTTAATATACCCCTGTTTTTTGCGTGTAGGTGCTACTGACTCAAAATTCGGCGTGAACGTTTATTTTGTCATGTCAGTATCCCCCACTACATGACTATAATGAAATTAGCTCCGAAGGGGGTATGTGGGGGTTTCAAACGTAAGTATATACTCCCGTTTTTAAAATATGTGTTACAGAGTTGAATTTCAGTGTGAGCGTTCGTTATGTCATGTCAGTATACCTCACTAAATGGCTACAGAAAAATCGGCTACGAAAAGAAGATGCGGGGGCATTAAACGTTTATATAATCCCTTTTTTGAAAAATATATGTGTTACAGAGTTGAAATTTAGTATGAGCGTTTATGATGTAATGTGGCATCCCTTATAAAACGGCTTCGGAAAAATTTACTCCGAAGGGGGTTTGCGTGGGTGTCAAGCGTTAATATGCTTTCGTTATCCAAATACATACGTTACAGAGTTGAAATTTGGCATGAACGTTTATTATGTCATGTAGATGTCCTTCATGAAACGGCTTTAATAAAATCAACTCCTAGGACTAAAATCAACTCCAAGGAATTTGCGGAGTGTCAAACGTTAATGTATTCCCGTTTTTCCAATATATGTGTTACAGAGTTTGAATTAGGTATGACAATCAATTGTCTCGTGCAGTTATGTACTAAAATGAGTTTCAAAGGTTCGATATTAATTCTTTATACACTCTTTAACGGAATTACTTTGATAAATCTATGTTAAAAAAAAAAAAAAAAGAAAAATAATTACATTTCAATCAAAATATTAAGAACTTCCACTTTTATCCGAGATCTGATGACAGAGATGCGTATCTTCT
>OZ024709.1:13579226-13633056 GCA_964016945.1 Microplitis deprimator | reverse complement strand
GAGTAATAATTGTATGTTAGTGCAGTTTGACGCGTTATCGAAATAAAATATCATGTTATTTTATATTTCATTTTATTCCATTCGATATTTCTGAGAATTACGGATTATCTGTGTCTCATTTGCAACGGCAGTCTTGTAGCCTCGCCGTGTAAGAATACTCTGACGTCACTAGTCAAGTATTCTGTAGTACGTACGTTGTCTATGTCTTATTTCTTATAACTTTTTAACTAATCATTCGAATCGATTGATTTCAGTGGCAATTGAAAGAGCTAGCGAGCCATCAAATTTTCTTTAAATTTTACGTCGATTGGCCGAGTAGACTTGAAGATATGTAAAATAAACAAAAATAAAGTTTTTTTTTAGTTTTTTCAAAGATGACTCAATCGATCGATTCCACGCGGTAAGAAATATTTTGCGGATATCACTATGTGAGTACGGACGTGAATGCCAAAATGTACGGTATCGAAGATTCTTATACATTGTAATAGGTCCACTTATTTTATTAATTAAATGTGTTCTTAATAAAACAAGGGCCCACACATGTGTAAAACTTAAAGGTGTCTTACGTACCTGTCCAGCTATGTTCAGTAATCTCAGGACGAGGGTAACCCCGTACTGGACCACGCAGTATTAAAATTAGAAGAGAGATCTTATACTTAACTTATCAGGAAGGTTGTTATTAATTCATGAAGTATAAATTTAATATTGACAAATGAAACTATGGCATTTATTTAACGAAGTCGCTTTACAAATAAAAAATGAATGAAACCATGAACAATAATTATAAAATGACTGATGAAACTGACCTGACTTGACTTTACAAAACTGACTCGACTAACTTAATTAAATATAACTCCTCAATTATAAAATATTATTTAACCAATAAAATAGTTAACACGACAATAAATAAACGACTCGACTCACTTACTCCAACAATTCCAATCCAAACCAGTCCTTCTTTCCACCGAACCTTTTCCTCCATGACCAAAACCATAACCAGTCCTTCCAAGTCCACCAATCCATTCCAATCCTTTCCAAATCCACCAGGTCCAATCCACAATAATTATTAATATAATAAATTAATTGAATTAAACTTTAATAAACTTAAGTAAAATAAGCTTCTACGAGTTGTGGGCTTATACGCTCTTGGCCCATTACGAATATAATATCAGCACGTGTAGTAGTAGTAGTAGATGGTAGTCGAAAACCAAGATGGTAGTGGTAGAGCACGTCCGTCCACGGCGGTTGCTGCGAGCCAAGAGAGCGACAGCTCGTCTTCTCTGGGCCTCGTACCTCTCCACTTAGGTTGACCAACCCCTAAAACCAAATGTCGGGACTCGACCGTAGCGACCCCGGTGCGTCAGTGACTGTATTTCCTCAAATGTTGACAGTTGTTGAAGAAGGAGGCCGGTTTTTTTGGCGCGAGTCGAAATTCGAATTTAAACGCCAGGTGGAAGCATTCCACCCCGTTACAACATATACATGTAAAATTGTATGCATAGATGATTAGACCATTGCGGGAATAGTAACATTGGCGATAGTTGTCGCGGACGCCGCGATGTTAGTATGGCCGTCAGCCCTATACTGCGTTGCCGTATAAACAATGATTCTGGCAGATGAACTTAGTCTAACTACACCTATATAGTTCTGGCGGTAATACGATAGTATACAAAATTGTGGCGTGAAAAACTAGTCGCATTTTGCCCTCGGCATTGTAGTAAGGGTCTAAAGCCCATGCTGTTTCGCCGTGCCTACTATGCATACGTGTGAGCAATACAATAGCTCCAACACTATACAGTATAGTAAATAACGCCATACTTCTAGGACTCATTACAATACAATCTTGGAATATTTCACATACTATTCTAGTATCTGTCTTGATACCATACCTGCATGGTGTTGAACGCCATCCATTTCTTACCGTGCAAAATCTGATCAGCTCTAGAGTTCAATAAAAGTCGTCAATTTCCGTCTTGACCATCGAAATCAGATCATTTCTCTAAGATATATCGTTATCGAAAAATTTCAGAAATTTATTTTTTTCTAATAATTTCGAAATCGCTCAACTGGTTGATTCCAATTAATTTTGAACATCGGAAACTGAAAATCTGCGTCAAATGCTGCCTCAAACTTTAGAATCGGCTGATTAGTTCGTAAGATGTCGGCGATGAAAAATTTAAAAAATAACAATTCACCTCATTTTTCCCGGATACCTCATAATATAATGTATCATATGTTCCAAAACTTATACAGAATTTTTGCCTTTATACTGTTAGATAATCGCTACAAAAATAATTGCAATCAGTTCGGTACTTTAAATCATATCATAATCAAAAATTTTGAAAAATCACTGATTCTGACATTCTTAACTTCCCGCTAAGAAAATCGATGATTTTCAAAAATTTCGGGAAGTTATTGTTTTCACCCCGATTTGCGAAAATCGAGATTCCAACAGATGTCGACGTTTTGAGGTTCTAGGAAGCTATTCTGACTAAATTCAAGATGATATCCGAGTGTATGTATGTATGTACGTACGTACATATGTAAATATGCTGTAACTTTTAAACGGATGAACCGATTTTGATCGTCAAGGTGTCATTCGACGCGGCTTGTCAAATACTATACAAGCACTGAAAATAATTGAGCTTAATCGGTAGGGTACATTCGGAGATATTTCAAAAATAAAATTTTTTCAAAAGTGTTTTTTTTGAATAACTTTTAATCCGCTCGATGGATGGATCCCAAAATCTAATCAGCTCTAAAACTTTATGAGCCGCGTCGAATGCCACCTCAACTATCAAAATCGGTTCATTCGTTCAAGAGAAACCGTTAACGAAAGAATTAAAAAAAAATTTTTTTAGTTTTTTTGAAATTTCTCAAAAACAACTCCATAAATCCATTTCATAATTTGATCAGCTCTAGAACTCAATAAAATGCGTCGATTGCCACCTCAACCGTTGCAATCGGTGAATTCGTTCGAGAGATATCGTTGGAGAAAACATGGTAAAGAACGTTATTTTTCAAAAACAAAGGCACTCAAAAGTATTTTTGAGCTCGAAAATGTATCCTCGACAATGTTTTCGAGCTCAAGGAGCTCGAAAACTGCGGGAAGTTTTGAGGCTTGCCCGCAGGGTCAACTGACAGACCAATTTTTATTTAACAGTTTGTTGATAATTCATAATTCGTGAATATTTTGGTAAAATTTTAGTTTAAAAAATCATAATTAAAGCTAATTTATGGTGCTAAACATCCTAAGTACTCAACTTGATCAATTTATTGCAAAAATATTAGTTTTGTCCACTTCTTAAACAGTTTTTTGAATTTTGTTGTGGTATTTCATCTAAATATCGAAAATTGACATTCAATAATTGTCAAAAACAATCTTTCGATGCTTAATGAAAAATTTAACGCTTCACTAGAGAGAAAAGTACGATGGGCCCAGGCTTGGCTCAACTATGTAGAACCTTGGGCCGAGCTTATAGGCCAGTCTTGGTAGAAGTCTAGAATAATAAGACTGGGTCAGTCTTGGTTGCTAGACTTGGCCCACGCTTCATTTCCAGACTTGGCCCATACATCAACAAAACAAATAAATTTAACTAAAAAAAAATTTTATTATTATTAACCTCGTAAAGTTCGTGATCATTAAAGTTTAAACTATCTAAGGGAGGTAAATTATGTGAAAAAAACTCGGTGAAAATTCTGCTGCACTCTGGGCAAAAACTGCCGTCCTTCTGATTGGTGGGTCTGAACGGTAGCTACTGGACAAATTTACTAATCTTGAACTGATATTTTTATATGATCTGCTTATTCATTTCACCTCAACTACCCGGTTTTATGAAATATAACGAGAAATTTAATATTTTCGATTAAGAAAAAAAAATAATCGCGTATAATTTTTATTATAATTACATAATTTTTAAAAATAAAATTTATTAAATTTAATTGATTATTTATCACGAACCCAGTTGAATTATCTTGCTTCAATTACCACCATTATTAAAAATAACATTTGTTATAAAAATTTATGACTTACTTCATAATTGAATTAATTTTTATAAGTAAAATTATAAAATTACGGTTGTTGATTGCAAATAATATCGAACAAAAAATGTTTCAATTATTAGTTGTAAATAATTTTAATCGGAATGTTAAAATATTTATTAATTAAAACTTTTTTTATTTCAGGTATGAATAATTATGAATTAAAAAAACCATCATAATAAGTTAATTACAAAATTAATACAAAACCTGGGTTAGCAAGTTCTGGCCGAAGGATGGGTAACCATAGGTATAGCCGAACTTGGGTAGTCCTACCTTGGCCCAAGTCTGGGTTGCCATCGGACGGCCAAGGCAGGAGCAGTCAGTCTTGGCCCAAACTCGGGTAATTATTGTAACGGCCAAGGCTAGGTTATCTAGTCTTGGTCCACGTTTGGGTTGTCATTAAATGTCCAAGACAGGGAAACTTAGTCTTAGACCAGACTCGGTTAATGATTGGGATGGCCAGGACGGAGTACCCAATCTTGAGCCATGCATGGGCCATTATAGGTGTTTCAAAGCTAGGTTCCCCAGTGCTGGGCCAAGTAGGGCCCCGTCGTTCAACTCTGGTAGCTCCTGCATGGATCTTTTTATTTTAATACTTTAATTATAGTTGCCATTAATTATGATTTTTGAAACTAAAATTTTCCCGAAATATTTATAAATAACTGAAAAACGCGGACTTATGAAAAGTAAAAATATGACAAAGTGGGTTAAAAAATTGAAGATATTCGAATCACATCTTGAATGATAGCTTAAAAAATTTGTTTTGCAATTTGGTATAACATATATTTTTTCAATAAAATAAAAAAATGTCGGTTTTCAAAAGAACTCGAAATTTGAATTGAATATTGGAAAAAAAAAATTTGATTGTTCAATATTTTTTTTCGAAAACTGCATTTCAAGACGAAAAAATTGACCCCAATCAATTTAACATTGTGATGAATTGATCAGGAGTCATTAATTTTTGAAACTTGCCATACCGTTATTTTTTTTTTCATTTTAAAAAATTCATATTTTTAAATTTTTTGGAGATCAATGGCTAAAAATTGACAGGCAAACGTCATTCGATACATACAAAAAGATGTCAAAAACTCAGCTAAATAAACAAATATGATTTTTGAAATCAGTTGATTTGGTATGAAACGACCTATATAACGGTGTACAATAGTTAGTCGAACTAATTTTTTTTTTTTAAGTTAAAAAAAGTATGAAATATAATGTAAAAGACGATCATATAAGTAGCTCATGTTGTTTGTCCAACGGAAAAATTCAGATTCTGATTAACGCATTCGAAATAAAATAAATCAAACAATAAAAGAAAAAACATCCAAATCCATTTGGAATGACCGGGAAAAATCATTTAGATCTGACCAGATACAATTATATCCAATCAGACAAAATCATATCTAGGCAGATCTATCTATATCTAATCAGATCTAATATCTAGGCATGATTAGATCTTATATATCTGGCCAACCACCGATTATATCCGATCAGATAGAATCAAATATAATTGGATCTGGGCTAGATACAATATCAGATATGATTATGTCGAGTGGTTCCACCATGATATCTTCCCCACAAAATCTCCCTACAACAGAATCTCCCTACGACAAAATCTCTCCAGAGCGAAATCTCTCCAGGACAAAATCTCTACTGAACAAAATCTGCTGGACACGATCTCTATAAACAAGATCTTATAATAATCGATGTAATTATAATGTTTTCTACACTTACGACTGGAATCGTGTTCAGATTTTTTTTTTCACATTTTATGTGCATATCATAAATATATAGAATATATATCATAAATATATAGGGATTAAACTAATGAAAATAAATTTAGAAATTTATTTTAAAAGAGTGTAGACTATCAAGTTTATTTTTTGTAAATATTAATATCTAAACTTTGAATTGTAATGTCTACAATAGCCAATCAAAACAAGTCTATTTGAGACCAATGACATTGCAATTACTAATTATTTTAACAACGTATAGTTTCTTTTACTGCAATATAATAGCTTATTATTTTGAGATAGTGAAAAAATGCCATATCCTGAAAAGTCATTAATGAAAATCGAAAGAATATAAAAATATCTTATATCCACCCATTTACGAATGTATATGAATAAAGCATTTGCACCTGACCTACAATTGAATTTTTTCAATTAGCTAATATACAGGTGCTAAAATTTGAAGTTTCGAAACTTATTCCGTGACAAAGTATATTATTTAGTTTTATCCCAGTTAAGATAAACATAATCAAAATCTCTATTTGTCAACCTCTCTTAGAAATTTGATGAGAGCTATAAAAAATTTAACTTTAGTTTGTATGTTCTTCAGAATTGCAGTCATATTTATTGTGATATCTATTGGTTGATTTCAAAACTAACATTAGATTCCTTGCTACTATAGGATTCAAGCCTTTAACGATCATAAACATATTGATAAATTTTATTTTAAATAGTACGAAACAAGCTTCATGAAATAAATTATAATTAATGTTACGTCCGAGTAAATTTTTAGTTTTAATATTATTATCATTTTATTTTACTTTTATTGTAGTTTTTAAAATTTGTCTCAACACATAATTCATATTTGAATATTATATAAAGTGAAAAGGAATTTTGATCCTCGACATGGTCAGAGTGACAGTGACGCACTTTCTTATCGCAACTGCACTCGAAAATAAGACTTGAAGTAAATACTACCATTGTAATGCATTTTTGATATGTTTTCTAAATTGAAAAATGCTTAAAAGTAAATTATGGTGTCTAGAGAAATGAATGTTCAAATAAATAAAAAGTAAAAGGTCTAAGTTAGAGAATACAATTAAAAAATTTTAAATATTGTTAAAAGTGAAATACTAAAGCGAAGATACAATAGAATAAAAACTTCATACCTGAAAACAAAAAAAAAAAAAACGAGTGAGCCTCACAGACATAAGGTCGCAATAGAAGTGAAACTTTATTAATAATTAAGTCGGTCTAACTAAATAAATCAATTAATATAAATATCAATATATATATAATATAGGCCATTACATCTTGTCGGATAGTATAGCATTGGGAAATAAGAAATCTCTAAAAATAAAACTATGTATAACTAGTTTTCTACTAAATGTAAAAATTTAAAAAACAAATAAATTGTAAGAAGAAAATCCAATATTTCAAAATATATTTAGGTTAAATAAATGTAAAATTATAAATATGAATTGTAAAATGACAAAATAAAAATAAAGCCCCAATAAAAAAAATCTCTAGATTAGTAAACCACAAAAAAAAAACATGGTCACTATCTAAAAATTTCTAAATAATTTTTGTGTATATTTGAAAATATTTATAATTAAAAAGAACTAAATTAAAAAGTTGATAAAAAGTAATTACTATAAATAAAGATATACCTCCATAAAAATTACTGTATGAAATTTAATTTCAATGAATAAAAACATAAATAATTGTTACGTCCGAGTAAATTTTTAGTTTTAATATTATTATCATTTGATTTTACTTTTATTGTAGTTTTTAAAATTTGTCTCAACACATAATTCATATTCGAATATTATATTAAGTGAAAAGGAATTTTAATCCTCACTATGGTCAGAGTGCAGTTGACGCACTTCTTATCACAACTGCACTCTAAAATGAGACTTAAAGTAAATAGTATACCGTTGTAATGCATTTCTGATATGTTTTCTAAATTGAAAAATACTTCAAAATAAATTATGGTGTCTAGACAAATGAATGTTTAAATGAATAAAAATTAAAAGGTTTTAGGTAGATAATAAAATTTAACAATTTTAAATATTGTTAAGAGTAAAATACTAAAGCGAAAATACAATAAAATAAAATAGTAACATTCAAATTGAAAATAATAAAATATTAAAATATGATAATTTAATTTAAATAAAATGAAACATTAAAATATCAGAATTTAAAGACAAATAAAATATTAAAATATTAGAATAAAACTTAAACAAAATAGAAATAGAAAATTTCATTTAACAATAATTTAAGGAAAAATAAATCGAATTATTTATTAAGATTTATGAAAATAGTAATATCAACTACTTTTATTATTATTACTATTATTACATTTATTATTAGCAAAAAAGAGCAGTGAGTTGAGAAGGACTGGAAGAAAGAGGACGAGAAATCAATGTAGAAGGGATAGTGCGGCCCCGAAACAATGATTTCCCGAAAAGAAGTGGAAAACTTTTGGGTAGAGGTGGAAGACCATGGGAAGAGACTTTCCCCCAAATACGGAAACTTGAGAAACCACCCATTTTTCCGAAGGTCTAAGGAACGGACCCAAAAATAGTCAGTTGTGTCGTGAGTCCCGAACTATGAACTTAATACCCGTTATTCTTCCTATATCCAAGTGATCTCATTTTCATATAGTAAAGAGTAGGCTGCTAGCCACCTTGTTTTTAAAAACCTGATACAATGAAAGATGTACACGTAGTCAATTTCAAATATAAAGTAAGGAATAGGCCAATAATTATTTACCGAAGGATGAAGACCTTCGATCAACGCATATTTCAATAAAATATCCATGTAAAATTATCGCCATTTAATATGTAGTAAGTCCACGAAATTTAATGCCTCATATATTAATATTTTTGTACTGTATCATCAAGAAACATTCTCTACCAGTCATTTCAACTAGAGTAGGCTGGAGTATTACTCACATAAGCCACCTAGTTGATGGCACGTTCAAAATAATTAGATTTTTGTAGTATACAGCGTAAAAGAAATAACTGTCATTCGTATCTAAAATTTACTTAGTATTTGTTAACAAGTTAAATTCCGAATAATTCTGTATTATATAACTTTGACTTCAATCTTTTCATTTCAACTGTTTTTAACGGAAATTTGTTTGTAACTGTTACATTCTGGCTTATCTGTTATCAGACAGAATAATTTTTTATTTGACCAGGTTGACGTCGTTAGGGTGTCGATAGACCCCAGGTGCGTCAGCTGTTGACCTTCCTTTATTTTATGCAAAAAGTTTAGTCACTTACCATGGTGGAGATTATGGGCCCCATAAGTCGGCCCAAATAATCCCTTTCTTGAGTAACTTCTTCTCCTCCGCCGGTGCGTATGCGTCTCTGCCGGTGGCCTTGAAATAGGCCTCAGAATAGTATCCGTACCGTGGGTCGTGGAATGGGATGCTTCCACTGAGTGGATGGACGGATGGAACGTCTACAGAAACCAACTGCCAACCCTCGCTGATGCCAGTCCAGAAGACCGGGTTTTCCTTCGGTGCCTCGTCTAAGGTCGAACAGGCTGAACTCTGGAGATTCGACTCCTCCGCGAAGACAAGTGATTGTAACTGGTCGATCAAACCGCCAGAACCTGAAGGCTCAACAACACACGAGCTCGGAAGCTCAACAGCACATGATTTTGATATCTCAATCGAATCGTTGGCGACCACTCGCGGTATTACTAGCGTTACCGGCTCGATAAGGACTTCCTCAGATCTTATTCTCAGTCGTCCTTGTGTAAGGTCCGCGATAACGCCTTGAATTACGCGACCGAGCTGTGCAGTACGTCCTGATCTCCTGCTTCGTCGGCCTCGAGGCATAAAAGTTGTTATGATAGGTGGTGAAGGAGCCCGAACTGCTGATTAGCGCTCTGAGCAAAGGAAATGTGGAACAGCTAGTAAGCGCTCGCCCCTTTAAGGTTCTTAGACAAAAGATTTATATAAAGGTTAAATTTTAGGTTTTATTCCTTTAAACCAGTGGAGACAGAAGAATCAGTCAATCAATTGTACAGAGTTTCGTGCTCTTTGAGATCTCGCGATCGACTGCCCTGATTCTTCAGCTCCTCGACTAAGTACATTCGTCAAAGTGTTAACGTTGCATCTCAGGTTTCCTATGAGAGAATCGTCGTGGCCCGGGTCTCATGCGTCGTCATCTGTTTAGACTATCCGCGAGCCACGGCGATTCTCTTATCGCAAGAGATTTCCGTTACATTGTTGGTGATGAATAAAAATGTTATCGCCAACAAAGTAACGATTTATTAATTTATTATTTATTTATGATTCTAAAAAGTGTCGAACCGTTTATTCGCCCACCGTGGCAAATAAATAATTCGAGACTTCAAAAAAAAAATTTTCTAAAATTTTTATGTAAATTTAATTAGAGCCAGAACGTAACACCTCCCGACTTAAGTAAGTCGCGGCGCTTTAATAAAATCGGCGCGAGTTCTAATCATGAAAAAGTGGCTCGATATAAATTTAAATTAATTATGTGACTGACTATATAAACCAAAGCTGAATGTTTAAATGAATCTACATAAACCAAAACTGAATGTTTAAATGAATCTATATAAACCAAAAGTTAAAATCAATTTGAATACTGTAAGAAAAGTTCTTGGCTGTAAAATTTTAACCTAAACCTGAGACACAACGTTTTATAAAATTACCTATACCTAGTTACGTTAGTATCTAGTAATTTAATTACTTCCCGACTCGGTCGTTTGGTATTATTGAAATGATTAATTCTAAATATAAATTCGTATTGATATACGTCCGTCTTGCGGTAATTTTTGAGTTACTCAAGAAGTAACTGCTCAAGTCGAAATTCGTAATGAAAATGAGGTAGCTACCTCCCGACTTAAGTCAGTTAGCAACTTCAATATTCATCTTCATTTATAATAAACAAAGTAATTAAACCTAAATTCATGTTTGTAAACATCTTTTTAGTTATCTGGTACTACTATACTACATAATTATTGACAAATATAAATTTTCCTGATAATAACAGGTATCAAAGTCCTTAAAAATTAATTTATTGTCTTTAAGACAATTCCCTTAAATTTTTAAAATGTTTTATATGAAATTGGCGCAAACTGGCTTTCGCGTTCACTCGCGATTTTCACTCACGATGTTCACTCACGGTTTTCCACGTGGTTTCTCAAACGAGTTAACATTTCACTGTTTGTGCACTGATGTAGTTTAGACCTCAGTGGTTGATCTTCCAGTTGCCGATTCAGCTCTGCATATGATATCTCTTCAGGTGGCGCAGACTTATGAGGTTCAAGTTCCTCATCGATGATTGATATACTTGACCTCGGACGAGGTATTGGAGCCTTGCTTCTTTGACTCTCTACATCCAAATCGTACCTTCTGCGGTAATGATGATGCAAGATGAGATTCGCCAATGTGTACAATATTGCTGTTACTAAGACTAAGCTGCAACCCCATATGCCATACAATGCGTATGCATGAAATATAGTGTCGAAAACGAACTTTAGTAGACGTAGTAGTAACATAATCGATAGTATGCCAGCGGTAACGGATCCGAAGTCAATTAAATTTCGCCAAATTCTCTGTCCTGTGGTGAGTGCTAATTTTTCTAGCGCTTCTTCGTCGAATAATCCCAGCGCGTTGATGCTCCCCGCAGGTATGTGTCTTCCAGCTGCTCCCATGGCTATGGAATTGAGCAGTGCTGGTCTCTCAGCCGGAAACATTATCCGGTTACGTAATTTCTCCAAATCTTTTGGAGAGTAGATTCCCGATGTTGCCAGATGCTCTGGGTTTTCATAGTTCCAAGTCGGAACTGTCAGTGGTTGAAGTTGTTGTGGTGTTGGTGCCCGAATACTCTGAGGCGTCAAATGGTACCACGCTCCATCAATGAAGTACCCTGTAGGTAAGATAGCGTTACACTCAATGATAGTCCCTCTTTTTAGGAGTATCCTTGACTTTGGAGCTAGGAAATAACTTTGGTTATTGTACGTTACCGGAAGTTCTTGATAACAATGTTCGTCGTGTCGTACGCGCACGGGCACAGGTAGGCACTTTGTAATGTGCACTAGCTCACCCGCAACGGTGGTGTAGTACCCTGGGCCTTTCATAAGTGCATAGCCGAATTCGTCTGGAGCCAGTGATGACAAGGCCAAAGCATTCATCAATATTGAACGCTCTAACTCACAACGTCTAACAAGGACGTCGTGGTAGAGGTTCTGTATCTGCTGCCTTATAAATTTTTCGACGTATATAAACTTGCTATTTACATACGCGAAAATATCCATATCTTCGGTCTTAATCGCTTCTATTTGCATGGTGTAATCCGTGGTTTTAAGGATTACTATGAAAAGCTTCGGGTGCTCCGTTTTGATAACATTATGCCCGCACACTTCTACCTCACCTCGCTGGGCCAGCGCGAAGGTGATATCTTCCGTGGTGAGTGAGTAGACATCTGGATGTCCCTCTTCCCCGATGATTCTCGTAGCCGATCCTTGGTAAAGTAACGCGTATTTCATTAAACACGAATCTTTTGGAGTCTCGCTCCAAAACGCGGTCATACCTTCACTGGTAACGCAAGAAAGTTTTTGCGCGTCACATCGCGTTCCCGATCTTAAAATCACTTGATTTGTTTTAGTGTTCAGCGTTGTTTCGTAATCGGAAAGAGATATTTCAAATAACCCGTCGGCCACGACTTTTTCCCAAGTACCCCACGAATCACTAAAGACACCTCCCGCACATGTACCGTCCATATGATGATCTCCGGCTAATATAGCCTGTCGAAAATTTGTAGTGTTCATTTTTAAGTCTATCATATGGACTCGATCGTAAAGCCAGATTGCACCCGTTTCATGCATTTTCTTACATCTAGTATAATCCATATCTAAATAATACTCTCTACGGCCGTTTAACACGGAGGATGTATGGGAGTGCATTCCGCAACGCTGTACGACTCTATTTATCAATATCTTACACTCGATCACGTGAACGTGAATTATTTCAGCCGGTTGTAATAGGCTGACGGTTACCTTTTCGGTTTCAGCTTTCCTTGCGGGGAAATTGCACTCCCCTACATCCAACAGTGATAGCGTAGTCATATTCATTGACGAACCACTGCACTCATATCCAACCAGGCTCAAGGAAAAGGGAAGGAGTCCCAGTAGTATCACCAATCCGGTCATCTGAAAATTATATACGAGATATTCTTAGCTTGTTGAGGTGAACTATTTTCACCACCCCATCTATATCTACTTCGGCCGTCTCGTTTTGACCGATCGCGATTACGTCATGAGGACCGGTATACTGCGGGTCCCCTTTACTTTTCCTTGGTTCCCGTAGTACAAATACTTTAGTTCCAGGTCTAAACTGGTGTGGATTTATTTTTCTATCATAATAAAATTTTGACCTAACTTTAGCCTGATGTAAGTTCTCATTGGCAGTCACTTCAGCCTGTCTTATACGTCTAAATAATTGCTCTAAATAACCTGCATATGTCTCATTGGGTTCTTCAATAGTTTGTATGCGAGAAGGAAGACGGGGTAACTTCCCGAATACTAGTTGATATGGAGTGAATCCTGTACCCTCATGTTCACTTACATTATATGAAAATGAGGCTATGTCCAGGCATTCATCCCAGTCTTCATTCTCGCCTATACAATTTTTCAGGTATTCTTGTAATACATGGTGAGATCTTTCCACCGACCCATTACTCTGAGGCCTATATGCAGACGTATGATATTGTTTGATTTTATACTTTTTAGCGATATTTTTAAGTAGACTCGAAAGGAAGTTTGTTCCTTGATCGGTTAGTATGGCCTTAGGAGGCCCGAAGTAGCAAAACCAACGATTTACTAAAGCTTGTGCTACATCTACGGCTGTTGCTTGCTCTAAAGCGATTGCCATCGAGAACTTAGTCAGGAGATCCTGTATAGTTAATATGTACTTATTTCCAGACGCAGAAGTATGCGTTGGGTACATAATGTCTAAACCTATTTTATCAAAACCCGCATCAGGGGTATCCGTGAGGACCATTGGCTGCTTAGTCTTAAC
The DNA here is from genome assembly GCA_964016945.1 of Microplitis deprimator. Lineage (NCBI taxonomy): Eukaryota > Metazoa > Arthropoda > Insecta > Hymenoptera > Braconidae > Microplitis > Microplitis deprimator. The sequence goes on along the minus strand of OZ024709.1, from coordinate 13,619,220 downwards.
TCTAATTAACTTTTTTAGTTGGCAATCCAAGCATTTTTGAATATAATCGATAACGTCTTGTTTAATTTTTGGCCAGAAAAAATTTTGTCTGATTCTCTTGTACGTCTTGGTCATCCCTTTGTGACCTCCCACGGCTGAACCGTGGTATTCCTCCAAAATTTCTAATCTTTCACCCTCATTCGGGATACGCACGAGGTTAAGACAAATAGTTATTTTAACCTCGGTGTCTGTAAAGGTATCGATTAATTCTTCTTGGATTGTCAACCAATTTATATCATCTATTTTATTAGTTTTTGCCACACTAAATGACTCTAGACCTAGTTCCATTACTACATTGTATACAGAAGCCAATGTCTCTCGGATATCCTCGACTGATACGAGGTCAGTATCTCTATACTTAGGAGCTGCTATTATACAGCGTTTATTTCCCTTGTAGGGTATTACCGTACACCTACAAAAGGTTAATTGTGCGGGAATTTCCAAGACGTCAGCAAGTTCTTTGCTTCCTTCGTCACGAGGTTTCCCTTTTACGTTTGTAAATATTAGTACATTATCTGATTGCATTGACAACCGGTCACGCGTTTCGCGAACGTTCGGAGCTATTTCTCGCGTCATGGGTGTAGTATGCCTTCGCCTGGCTCGTGGGCGAACCGGGGCATACTCTCCCTCATCACTGTCTTCTTGATCCACGTCTTTGCGACCTTGGACGTTATCGTCTTCCGATTCCGACGTTTCTCCATCGGTTTGGAGACGCTCCTCTCTGATATTATTTTCGTTATCGTTAGCTTCGTCGTCCGCGTCCATCGGTTCGTCGTCCGAATCGGGAATAATCTGGTGACGACTCCGATCTTCGTTATCCGAAACCACTACTTCCTCACCGTCGCTAGAATCGTTCGCAGATTGATGATCATTTGCGGGCGATTGATTCGTTTCTGGTACAGGTGGGGCTGAAGGCCATTCGCGGGGTCTAAATACAAATCGGACTGGAGGAGTCACGTGCTCCAGCTCGGTGTCATTATTTCCCGGATCGCTAAAAGCACGTGCTTTACGTCTAAGATTGTATTATTTTCTCGTCCGTTTTGCTCCGGGGGTAGAGTCATCTTCGCTAGTTTCATCTGGAGTCGTTGCCGTTTTATCTGGATCGTATTTCCGTATCGGGCCGACCCGTGCTTCAGGAATAACCTCCTCTGGTTCGTCGACCGGATTCCGAGAGAGAGAATCCACGTTTGAATTTACGCGACCCGGCTTGTAAACCACCTTATACATGTAGTCTTCCATGCTTAATCGCCACCTCACTATTCGGGAGTTTGGTGATGATACCGATATAACCCATGTGAGGGGTCTATGATCAGTAACTAACGTGAATTGACTTCCGTAAATGTACGGCCGGAACTTATTCACCGCGTAGACTATCGCGAGCATTTCTTTTTCAATGGTCGAATAGTTACGTTCGGCTGAATTTAATAAGCGAGACGCGTAAGACACAGGTTTATCTTTATTTATTTTCCCTTGGCTTAAATACGCCCCGATTCCGTAATCACAAGCATCAGTTGTGATGATAAACTCTTGCGAGAAATCCGGAAATTGCAAAATCGGTGACTCTACCAGTTTCTTTATCAGCGTCTCGAACGCTTCCGATTGACTCTGACCCCAAACAAATACTGCATCTTTTTGCAGTAGCGAGGTTAGTTGCTTGCTTATTTTCGCGTAGTTTTCAATGAATCTCCTATAATACCCGGTTAAACCCAAGAATTCCCGAACCTTTTTAACATTCGTAGGTATCGCGAATTTTTCGACCGCGTCGGTTTTCTTAGGGTCCGGTTTCACACCATTTCCTGATATTATATGTCCTAAATAATTAATTTCTTTTAAGAATAAATTACATTTATCGGGTTGCAATTGCAAACCCGCCTTATGTAGACAAATAAACAACTCTTTAATTTTTGCGACGTGGTCCTCAAATGTTTTAGAGTAGACGACTATGTCATCCATATACACAAAGACACCCCTGCCAAGCAGTCCCACCAATACCTTGTTCATTAATCTTTGAAATGTCGGAGGGGCATTTTTCAGCCCAAACGGCATTCTAACAAATTCATAATGCTGGTTTGGCGTAGAAAAGGCTGTCTTATGTATATCGTCTGGGTGAATTTTGATTTGGTGGAAACCACTCGCTAGATCAAAGGTTGAGAAGTACTCTGCATCGCCTATTTGGTCGATTATTTCGACAATATTTGGCGTAGGGTAAACGACTGTAAAAGTTTTTTCGTTTAAATCACGAAAGTCAATTACCATACGCCATTTCTTATTACCGAAAGAATCTTCCTTTTTAGGAACGATCCAAATCGGGGAACAATAACCTGATTCTGAGGGTCTAATAATACCCTTTTCTTCTAATTCTCTGACCTGTCTCGAGATCTCCTCCTTATGTATGAGAGGAAAGCGATATTGTTTCTTAAACACTGGATGGTCATCCGTAGTTATTATACGGTGTAAAATCTCGTTCGTTGATCCGAGATTTTCTCCAGATAAATAAAATAAATCTTGATTTTCCAAAATCAAATTTTTGATTTCTATGCGCTGCCGATCCGATAAATCTTCGGTAATGTGCACGGAGTTGGTCACTTCTCGTGCCCGCTCCGGCATTTTATTATTTTCAGAGATCGTGAATAACCTTGATTCTACGACCCCTGAAACTTTTAATTTCTCCCCGACTTCCGACCCAATGTCTTTGGACAGCCGTGAGTTACTAATGGCCCTGATAGGCTCAACAAAATTATCTGCATCAATAGCAGTTGATTGGGGCTCGCATGGAAAATCATTAATTGAATTTACTGACTTTAATTCAGTGAAAATATCGCTTTCATCCCGCCACAAAGAAGATTGTAAATCGACCACAGGTCTGGGAATAAGAATTTCAGTATCAGAATTATTGTAAGCCCGTAAGAGCGTACTACCGTTATTATTAGTTTCAAATGTGCCTCCGATTTCAAGTTCGGATGCACAGTATATTCGAGGTACATAGCCATAGTTAGATGAATCGGGAGTGGTTTTAATTTTAATCACGGTAACAGATCTTGGAGGCAATTTTTCGATTTCCGTTTCGAAAAACGGGACTTCAATATCGTAAAACGTAAATAATTTCCGATCGAAGAAGAATCTAGCGCCATATTCGTTAAAGAATTTTGCACCCAAAATAGCGGGATGAACTGTGGGGAAGTCGTCTTCCACCACATTAAATTCTATACCGTAACCGAATAATTCTACGTGGATTTTACCAACCGTATATACTGGGTCCTTATTTATGCCCAATAGCGCCAATTTATGTTCTTCGTCGATACCTTGCGGTTTATTAAACGCACCAATTTTTATAATATTTACCTCCGAACCCGAATCAAGCATGATCGTTAAGTAATTTTTTATATCATCGCTTTTGACCAAAATTGCTGGCACCTCAGTTTTCCTCAAATTAATTACGACTGTCGCGACGTTGACTGGTGCGCGACCTCGAAAGGATTTTTCGGCGGACTTTGAACTTGTTTCGGACTCCCGTGGGACCCGTCGTCGTTCATCCCCGGGAGTTTGGAGTTTCCCGACGGCCCATAACGCGTTTGTACAAGCGTTGCAAATTTAAAACAGTTTGCCAAACTGTGATTTACTTTGCCGCAGCACGGGCACTCCTCACGATTTTTCTCGGGTTTTCTTTCGTTACCGCAAGGTTTGTTTTTATTACCATCATTCTGGTTTCTCCGGTCAACGTTGTTGTATTTATTATTAAATTTACTATCATTATTAAATTTATTATTATTGTTGTTACTCGATACCTTTTTCTGCAAGCAATCTCTTTCAAAATGACCGCGTTTATCACAATAATTACAGCGGAGATCCTTATTTTTTTCCACCTGGCGCTCTGGCCTAGTTGGCTTAGACCTGTCAGGTTGATTACTCTGTATATGAGCTACCGTGACCCCGACCGGTGTTTGGAAGCGCTTTGCGTTGTCTTCCTGATTTTTAAACGCGGCTATCGACGACGCGTAAGTTTGCTCCAACGTATCGTGTGGCTTAAGCAAACACTGAACTTGTAGTAAAGGTGGAATGCCATTAAGAAAAGCCGAAATCGCGTCCTTCTCAATTTTTAATTTTTCCGCTTCAATGAGCGTACCCCTTTCGGTTGCTTCCGCATGCAGAATGTCGCGGTAGATCGTACGGGCGCGATTTACGTAAGAAACCATATTTTCTTTGGGTCGCATGATGATGTTCTTGAGCTCGGCCTTGCATTGATTCGCAGAACGGTGACGATCGAAGACAGTGCGAAGAAGGTTTTCGAACTCCTTCATATTACTATACTCCATGTTTTCGACGGCGATCCGAGCGTCGCCTTTAAATTTTTGCCGAACAAGTGTCAAAAACATAAATTCGGCGCTCGGTGCTAGCATGGAACAAGCTCGACTACACGATCTTATAAAATCTGAAACCGCGGCGCTTGTACCATCAAAGGTAGGCACGTAGGACAACGCGTCCTTGATTGTGATATTCGCGTTGCTTGAGAGTTCTTTCGACCCACTGTTTCTTAATTGGGACATTTCGTCCCTGAGTTCCTGGATTACGCTTGGCACTTTAGTTACGGTGGTCGTTTTCATTTTTTTGAGCTCCGAAGCCCAGCTTTGTAATAATTTGGAGTCGTTTCGCAACTCTTTTTCGTGAGCAGCTACCGCGTTTTCTCGCTCCACCAGATCGCGTTCTCGTTTATCCAGTTTTTCCTGGATCTCTGTCAACTCACGCTCCCGGTTGGCTAACGTAATCTCGCGTTTGTTCAATCGCTCTGTTTGCATTATTTTAGCCTGTTCAAGAAGCTGACTAGATTCTGCTTCGCGCTCTTTTAATTCTCGTAAACGACGTTCACACTCGGCCTTTAGCTCATCAGGTTCACCCTGGTTTATTAATTCGCGTGATTTTAACTCGAGTTCGCGTTCTCCCAAAGAAATTTCTAATTTCCGTAATTCTGCTTCGATATCGCGCAGTTTCGTCTTTTTTTCGATGTTTGCTTGGTCCCGCTCCGAAAGGTCACTTAATCGGTCGTTGAGAAGCCGTTCCCGTGCCTCAAGATCTGCTTCCCGGTCGTCGTGCATTCTACACTGTTCATTAAGTTTTTCTGACAGTTCGAGGAGTTTCTCCTCTGTCATAGGTTCTCTTCGTTTATCCATTTTGTGAAATAATTATTTGTTTAAGCTTTCTCAATTGTCGCGCTAATTATTTAAATATTTATAAGATCATGAAAAAAAAACTGTCAAAGCATTCGTAATCATTACTAATCGGTAGAAAAATAAATTAATTAATAAGATTAGAATAATTTCAATTAATTAATTCATGATATATAAAAAAAAAACAATTGATTTGAGAAAAAAAAAACGAATTAACTACTTCAACTAGGAAATAATTAATTCACACAATTTTACGTAAGACTCGATAGCTTTGACAAATTTTGATTCTTAACTCGCAATTGAAAATTCTGAACAAATCATATTTATTATTAAATAACTCGGTAATGTTATATAACGAATTCCGTAAAGTAACGCACTAACAATCACAAAATATTCATGTACGTTTCCCGACGGCAAGAATTTATATTCATTACTGATATCATGATCCGACGAAAAATAAAATCACTTTCATAGAACATTGATACGTCATTTATTTATCAATTTAAATAATAAAATAAAATAAAATTCCACGGGAAATAATTTAATAATTTAAAAATCGTTCCCGTTTATAAGAAGTGGACGCGACTTTTTTTTTTAAAATAATAATTTTTCGAGGAAAAATATGAAACACTTTTTAATACGAGAAAAAAAAAACACTCGCGTTCACTTTATTAAAATATCCGTAGCAACACTTTGTATGAATTAAAATAAAATAATAAAATAAAAGAAACTCGACAGCATCCTGGTCACAGCACCAATGTTACATTCTGGCTTATCTGTTATCAGACAGAATAATATTTTATTTGACCAGGTTGACGTCGTTAGGGTGTCGATAGACCCCAGGTGCGTCAGCTGTTGACCTTCCTTTATTTTATGCAAAAAGTTTAGTCACTTACCATGGTGGAAATTATGGGCCCCATAAGTCGGCCCAAATAATCCCTTTCTTGAGTAACTTCTTCTCCTCCGCCGGTGCGTATGCGTCTCTGCCGGTGGCCTTGAAATAGGCCTCAGAATAGTATCCGTACCGTGGGTCGTGGAATGGGATGCTTCCACTGAGTGGATGGACGGATGGAACGTCCACAGAAACCAACTGCCAACCCTCGCTGATGCCAGTCCAGAAGACCGGGTTTTCCTTCGGTGCCTCGTCTAAGGTCGAACAGGCTGAACTCTGGAGATTCGACTCCTCCGCGAAGACAAGTGATTGTAACTGGTCGATCAAACCGCCAGAACCTGAAGGCTCAACAACACATGAGCTCGACGGCTCAACAACACACGAGCTCGGAGGCTCAACCACACACGAGCTCGGAGGCTCAACAACACACGAGCTCGGAGGATCAACAACACACGAGCTCGAAGGCTCAACAACACACGAGCTCGGAAGCTCAACAGCACATGATTTTGATATCTCAATCGAATCGTTGGCGACCACTCGCGGTATTACTAGCGTTACCGGCTCGATAAGGACTTCCTCAGATCTTATTCTCAGTCGTCCTTGTGTAAGGTCCGCGATAACGCCTTGAATTACGCGACCGAGCTGTGCAGTACGTCCTGATCTCCTGCTTCGTCGGCCTCGAGGCATAAAGGTTGTTATGATAGGTGGTGAAGGAGCCCGAACTGCTGATTAGCGCTCTGAGCAAAGGAAGGGTGGAACAGCTAGTAAGCGCTCGCCCCTTTAAGGTTCTTAGACAAAAGATTTATATAAAGGTTAAATTTTAGGTTTTATTCCTTTAAACCGGTGGAGACAGAAGAATCAGTCAGTCAATTGTACAGAGTTTCGTGCTCTTTGAGATCTCGCGATCGACTGCCCTGATTCTTCAGCTCCTCGACTAAGTACATTCGTCAAAGTGTTAACGTTGCATCTCAGGTTTCCTATGAGAGAATCGTCGTGGCCCGGGTCTCATGCGTCGTCATCTGTTTAGACTATCCGCGAGCCACGGCGATTCTCTTATCGCAAGAGATTTCCGTTACATTGTTGGTGATGAATAAAAATGTTATCGCCAACAAAGTAACGATTTATTAATTTATTATTTATTTATGATTCTAAAAAGTGTCGAACCGTTTATTCGCCCACCGTGGCGAATAAATAATTCGAGACTTCAAAAAAAAAATTTTCTAAAATTTTTATGTAAATTTAATTAGAGCCAGAACGTAACAGTAACAATATAGTTATTTATTTATAATTTAAATTCATGTTTTAATTTACACATTCCTTCACTAAGGTTTCTTGTCCCCGGTCTATTGGTCGAAAGACTAGGACCAAATATACTTAATAAGTCCGATTTTAAAGTAGGTCGAGTTCTTCGCTCATAATTTGGCATCCTTAACACGTTGTCATATTATAGTCAAGGCTCAAAGCCTGCTTTTATCAAAAATCCGACGTAACATAATTTTGAAAAACTGCAATTATAAAAGTATGAAATCATTTAAATATATTTAAAATATTTTCTTTAATTGAATAAATGAATAAATGAAAGAATGTCATTTTATAGAGAACAAAAAAAAAATTACTATGATAAAAAAATTTCTATAAACAAACATTTGAATAACTAAACATGGATATAAAAAAATTATGTCAAATGAACATCTCTATAAATAAAATATCTATAAAAAATTAACTGTCTTTGAACATCTCTATAAAATATGATATCTATAATCAAATTTCATTTGATATTATATTTTATTAAAAAGGTAATTAAAAATAATTTCTATAAATAAAGGTACACCTCCATATAAATTACCGTATAAAATTTTTGCAATAAATAAAAACATAAAAAATTAAAAATAACTGTAATTATAAAGGTATAAAATCATTTAAATATATTTAAACTATTTTCTCTAATTGAATAAATGAATGAACGAAAGTATGTAATTTCAAAGAGAACTAAAAAAAAATAACTATAAAAAAACAAATTCTAACAACAAACATTCGCATAACTAAACATGTATAGAAGAAAATTTATTAAAAATGAATATCCCGATAAATAAAATATATATAAAAAATCAATTGTTTTTTAACATCTCTACACTGAAAAAAAGAAATATTTGTCCCAAATAAATCAATTTATTTGTGGCTTTTCTTCAAATATTTCTTAATGACAAATAAATATATTTGGTACAACTAAATATGACAGTTGATTTAAATAATTTTATAATTTGACAGAAATATATCATTCATTTGTGGTAAGTAATTGATATATTTGTGGTAAGGATATTAAATTTGTGACAAATAACCTAAAATTTGGCTATACTATACATATATTTGAAACCCTTATTTATTTGTAGCAATTGGATCATTTTTTTACCACAAATAAATCACTTATTTTACGCAATTAAACTACTCAAATATATTATATCTTTCTCACAATTAAATATTTATTTGGCCATATCCAAATATACGATATCTTTGACTCAAATAAATCTTAGTTACCTCAAATAAATCTTTTTTTCTGTGTATAAAATATAATATCAAATGAAATTTGATTATAGATATCATATTTTATAGAGATGTTCAGAAACAGTTAAATTTTTATAGATATTTTATCTATAGAGATCTTCATTTGACATAATTTTTTTATATCCATGTTTAGTTATTCAAATGTTTGTTTATAGAATTTTTTTTTTCATAGTAATTTTTTTTTTTGTTCTCTTCAAAATTAAATTCTTTCATTTATTCATTTATACAATTAAAGAAAATATTTTAAATATATTTAAATAATTTTATACTTTTATAATTATAGTTTTTCAAAATTATTTATGTTTTTATTTTTGAAATTGAATTTCATACAGTAATTTTTATGGAGGTATATCTTTATTTATAGTAATTACTTTTTATTAACTTTTTAATTTAGTTCTTTTTAACTATAAATATTTTCAAATATACACAAAAATTATTTAGAAATTTTTAGATAGTGACTATGTTTTTTTTTAGTGGTTTACAAATCTAGAGATTTTTTTTCTTGGGGCTTTTTTTTATTCCGTCATTTTACAATTCATTTTTATAATTTTACATTTAATTAACATAAATATATTTTGAAATATTGAATTTTCTTTTTACAATTTATTGTTTTTTAAATTTTTACATTTAGTAGAAAACTAGTTATACATATTTTGATTTTCAGAGATTTTTTTTTCCCAAAGCTATACTACCCGACAAGATCTAATTGTCAATATTGTATATACATATATATTTATATATTACAATTTATATATGAATAACGTGGTTAAATTAAGACGCGTGCGCACTACACTCGTCCATTCTACTCGACTGTTCTCAACTCCCCCCACTCTTTAAAATATATAAGGCTTGCTGTCCAAGCAATTCCCCTTCAAGCCTATTCTAAACTTTCACTCAATGTTTCTCCTCTGGCGCTACCTCCCCTTTTCCGCCTCAAATCGTTCAATTTTAGCCTACGTAAAGAAGTTTCACTAAAAAAAAAAAAAGAAACGAATAATTCTTTACTACAAATTTTTAAATAACAAACTAACATTTAAAATACTAGACTTTAAATAAACAATCAAAATATTAGAATTTGAATGTAATAAAATAAAAAAATTAAATATTAGAATTTAAATAAAATAAAATATCAGAATTTAAAGACAAATAAAATATTAAAATATAAGAATAAAACTTAAAAAAAATAGAAAATTTTTTTTAAGTTTTATTTGTCTATAACTTATTGAGCCACACCGTCCATCGTACGGTAATACACCAATTTAATAAGTGGAAACCTAAACATGCAAACCTTCTCAATAAGTTTTTTTTGTATAGTGCCGGACCTTATTTATCTTGCAAGACTAGGACCAAATATCTTTATTTTTGTTATAAATCCGACGTAAAATTAAGCATTAAAAATTTATCAACACTAAAAAGTCGTGTTCTTTTAATATTGCAAAGTGGTAATACGAATGTCATGTATTGATTTGGGCCACCTAAATTCCTGAAAAAAAGTTTTATGTCTGAAATCAGTCTTACAAAATTTTCATAAATCAATTAAAACTGACTCTTTATAAGTCAAATAAACGTAGTATAGATAAGATAGAGCTAGATATGTAATCAATTCAGGATCAACCCTCGCGGTTTTGGAAATACCGGAATTATACGGTATAAATACTGCATAAATATGGTATTACTCAAGTTATTTTGGCCAGTTTCTTTACCGCATTATTACCGAAAATTTGCGTAATTAATTCAGGATATTTACGGTAACAAAACAGAAAATATACGTTATTTTCACAGCATTCAAACCGTAATTATAAAGCATATTTATAGTATATTTTCGGCATTTTTGCAGCATCAAACCGTTCTACCCGGAAAAAAATTTACATATAATTATATAAAATTTTATTTAGTTATATATAATTTTATATAATTATATATAACTTTAAAGAGTTATATATACAATAACTTTCATAAAAAAAAAAAAATAAAATAAAAAAACCCGTCAACTCGTGGGCTCGATCCCGAGATCTATTTATTCAAAGTCTGATCTGGTCGCCATTAAGCCAAATCACTTACTTGAAAGATATTACTAATCGTATTGAGCTGGATACAAACAAACTCAATAAAATTGAAAACATCAATTTTCCGGATAGTTATTTTCACTTACATTCTTTCGTTTAAATAAAAATTGTGTGAACCAATAGAATAAAATAAAAAATTTTACGTTTTGCACATTTTCGATGATTTTAAATACAGAAACGAACAAAAAATAAAACTATATTTTTTACAATTTTCTATTTTATCAGCGTAAATCTGGCATAATTGCAGGATATTGACAGTATTATTATCACAAAAACAACGATTTTATTACTATAACATTATCGTATTATTATAGTTTTTATACAGCATTTTTTTGGTGTAAGTTTCGCATTTTTACAGCATTTTTTTGGTATAAGTTCGGTATTGTTATAGTTTTTTTACAGCATTTTTTCGGTAAAAGTTCGGCACTTTTATAGTAATATTACTGTAGTAATCTAGTAATTCTACGTCGTAAGTACAGTAAGTATATGGCATAACTACAGCAAAAAAATTGGCCAATATAACCATATCAATACCGAATTATTACGGTAAATTTATGGCATGTGCATGAATGCCAAAAATTTACGGCATTCTTAAAATCACGAGGGGATAAATTTATTTTTTCAAATCTACATTTTTCGATAAAAAAATTCCATATAAAGATTATTTTCATTCCCGAAGAATAAAAGTAAATTTATTCTAAAGAAGAAATTTGAAAAGTTTAATTTGATTAAAGGGCTTATATTGTGATGATTGTTGATTCTTTCTTATGACTTATGTGTCTTATTGATACCGAATCCTTAGTGCAGGGCTAGAAAAAATAAAAATAAATTTATATTATTGACATTTTTGTCTTAGAGCCCTCTTCCTCGCCCCTTTTTTTCCCTTATCTTGTAAATTTACATTTTGTATAATTACATCTTTTTTAACTTCCCGCTAAGAAAATTGCAAATTTTCAAAAATTCGAGAAGTTATTGGTTTCGGTCCGATTATCGAAAATCAAATTTCTAAGAGATTTTGAAGTTTTAAAGTTCTAGAAATCTATTCTGACTAATTTCAAGATGATGTCCAAGTGTATGTATATATTAGTGTGTCCGTTATTTACCAAATTAGATTTTTTTACTTAGCCAAGATATAAATCATTTATTTTAGGGGTGTGCGAAAATCGTTCGAATCGAATATTAATATTCGATTTGAAATTCGAATTTTCGAATTATTCGAAAGTTCCCGAATAATTCGACAAATTTCGAATAATTCGGAAATTTTTGAATAATTCGGAAATTTTCGAAAAAACATTATTTTTTAAATCTATCGACTTTGAGCTTCGATATCACTTGGATGGTTGGATTCACAAAAAAAGTGTGAGAAATATTTTTCGAAGAACGATAAATTTCCTACAAGAAAATTTATAGCGCTCAATTTTATGTCTAGGTGTTAGAGAATTATCAAATTTTAAACAAAAACGCCAATTTTTTTAAACAAATCAAACTTTGACCTTCAATATCTCTTGAACAGTTGGATTCACGAAAAAAACATGGGACCTTTTTTGAAGAGCGGGAAATTTCGTACAAAATAATGTAATGGTCATTGCTGTGAACTTATTTTTAAGCAAGTAATAAAATTTTTCTTATTGTACTAAAATAAGAACGTATCATTACTTGGGCAGGGTTAAACAGCATTAGATTATACTTTTTTATTTTTAACTTCCCGCTAAGAAAATTGTAAATTTAAAAAATTCGGGAAGTTATTGTTTTTACCCCGATTTTCGAAAATCGAGTTTTCATCAGATGTCAACGTTTTGAGGTTCTAGAAAGCCATTCTGACTATTTTCAGAATAATGTCCAAGTGTGTGTGTGTGTATGTGTGTGTGCGTGTGTAAACTCTTCGTAACTTTTTAACTAATGAATCGATTTGGGTGGTTGAGGTAGCAATCGAAAGAGTTTGTTGGCCATCAACTTTTCTGAAAATTTCAGATCATTTGATCGAGTAGACTCGAAAATATTTGCAAATTACGAAAAAAAAAAATTTTTTTTTTAGTTTTTTAGTGATTTCTCAAAAACGAAAGATTGACTTCAAAATCTAATCAGCTCTAGAATTTGATAAAACGCGTCGATAGCCGCCTTAGCAATCTCAATCAGTTAATTTGTTCAAGAGATATCGCGAAAGAAAGAAATGGTAAAAAACAATTATTTGCGAATATCTTTGAAATAACAGAACTAAACAATTCCAAAAGCTGATTAGCTTTAGAACTCAATAAAATACGTCGATTGCCGCCTCAACCATCAAAATCGGTTCATTCGTTCGCGAGATATTGTTGGAGAAAGAAATAGTGAAAACCGGGTTTTTCCAAATATCTTCGAAACGACGAAACCTATCGATTTCAAATAATAATCAGCTCTAGATTCCAATGAAACGTGCCGATTGCTACCTCAAACGTTAAAATCGGTTAATTAGTTCAAAAGATATCGGCATCGAAAAATTAAAAAAATCATAGTTTATGTTATTTTTTCCGGATAAATCATAATGTAATGTACTAAAATGTGTCTGATATCATACCAACTTTTCCTTTTTATAGTTCCTTTCGATTATCATATAATGTCATCTTACTTTTTTTTAGTTTAAATAATATTATCAAAAAAAAAAAAAAATTGAAAAAACGCCGTTCTTAATATTTTTTTCGGATATTTCATATTTTATCGTTTCTGACATGAGTCAAAACTTACTTAAATCTTGATTTTGATCCCTGACATAGACTTCTGCCTCAATAAACTTATTTTATTGAATATAATCGAGAATCAAATTGTAAAAACCGCTTCTTCGTTAATGATTTTCGATTCTTAAATTTTGAAACTTCAGCATAAAACGTAACTTGTTTTGATCTTGAATAGCTTGAAGAGCTTGAAAAGATCATAAAAAAACAATTGCATATAACAGAATTTTCGAGATCGAAGAGCTAGAAAATATATCCACACTAATGTTTTCGAGCTCCTTGAGCTCGATAACAGCGGGAAGTTTTGAGGCTGGCCCGCAGGGCCAACCGACGCCCAGATTTTTTTTTATTATTTTTGGATTACAAATAAATGATTTATATCATGGCCAAGTAAAAAAATCTAATTTGGTAAATAACGGACACCCTAGTATGTACGTGTACGTACGTACATATGTAAATATCTATAACTTTTGAACGAATGAACCGATTTTGATCGTCAAGGTGTCATTCGACGCAGTTTGTCAATATCTCGAAGCTGAGAATAATTAAGCTTGATCGGTAGTGCTCGTTCAGAGATATTCCTAAAATACACTTTTTTCAAAAATGTTTTTTTTTGAATAACTAGTAATGAGCTCGATGGATTGATTCCAAAATCAACTGGGCTCTGAAGCTTTATAAACCGCGTCGAATGCCACCTCAACCATCAAAATCGGTTTATTCGTTCAAAAGAAACCGTTGTCTAAAGAATTAAAAAAAAAAACAAATTTTTGAAATTCCTCAAAAATGACTACATGAATCAATTTTCAAATCTGATCAGCTGTAAAACTCAATAAAACGTGTCGATTTCTACCTTAACCGTCTCAATCGGCTAATTCGTTTGCGACATATCGTTGGAAAAAACATGATAAAAAATGTTTTTTTTCGAAAACAAAGTCATACAACCGTATTTTCGAGCTTGACGAGCTCGAAAATGTATTCACAACTAATTTTCGAGCTGAAGGAGCTTGAAAACAGCGGTAAGTTTTGGGGCTGACCCACAGGGTCAAATGATAGACCAATTTTTTTTTTAATATGCAAAAAAATGAAAAAATAAATCACCTTCATAAATCATCCTTGAATAGCAAAAATATGCGCAAGTCATACGAAAAATATGAAAAATAATTTATTGTTACTCTTGATTACCACAAAATTATCACAAATTCAGTCCACTACTAACTATATGTGGAGCGTACTCCTTATTTTTCAATATTAAAAATTATTTGTACAATCATTGTCAAAAATTACGCCGAGTTCTGAATTTTTTTTGTTCTTATCCGGTTATTTTTAACTTCCCGCTAAGAAAATTGCAAATTTTCAAAAATCCGGGAAGTTATTGGTTTCACCCCGATTTGTGAAAATTGAAATTCCGATAGATGTCGACGTTTTGAGGTTCTAGGAAGCTATTCTGACTAAATTCAAGATGATCTCCGAGTGTATGTATGTATGTACGTACGTACGTACGTACGATAAATAAATTTCAAAGTCTGATCAGTTGTAGAACTCAATAAAACGCGTCGATTGCCACCTTAACCATCTCAATCACTTTATTAGTTCGAGAGATATCGTTTGAGAAAAAATGGTAAAAAACGTTTTTTTTTCGAAAACAAAGGCATACAAAAGTATTTTCGAGCTCGAAGAGCTCGAAAATGTATCCACAACAATTTTTCGAGCTCAAGAAGCTTGAAAACGGCGGGAAGTTTTGAGGCTGGCCCGCAGGGTCAACTGACAGACCGATTTTTTTTTTATCTAACCATCGACATTCTTCTATCAAATAAAACTTCCTCTAGACGCACGTGTCTAGCACTTTGCCACGTAATTTTGGCTCGTTTGGCATTCTATTCATTTTCCCAAGTGAGAAAAAATTAAATACATGTAAAATAAAAAAAAAAGATTATACAAAGAATAATAGGAACAAGGATGCGACGTGGATTGAAACTGCATCGAAAAGACTTTTCTTAGACTAGTACAAAAGTAATCTACAAGAGTGCCGATGAGATAGACCCTGAACGTGTCCTAACTCGTTCTTTCGTTATCCTAGTCCCTTCTCACGTACATAGAGAAATAGTACAAGAGTACATGGGTATAAGTGAAGGAGGATGAAGGGGAAAAACAATTACCAATGACCGTACCGGAGGCTGAGAAGATTAATGGGTCGTTAGAACACTCATCTCATTCTCTTTACAACTCCCTTTATCTTCTGTTCACTATTCACTCTCTAATTCTCTTTCTACTGTTGCAGGCATGCGAGATACCGAGTGATTTTCGCGCAGAGCAATGCAGCGCATTTGACAACGTACCATACAGTGGACAGTTACTAAAATGGTATCCATACGACGATCCAACAAGGCCCTGCTCTTTAATTTGCCGTGGTGTTTCATCCCGTTTCTCAACTTTATCAACAAGAGACTACGACTCAAGTCACCAAGATGACAAGAATAATAAGCTAACTTCAAATGAAGAAAGTATCGAAGATAGTCTTACTGAATTGGATACTGACGACTCAATTGTCGTTCAACTTGCAGATAAAGTACATGATGGCACTAGATGCTATGCAGACGACAGTCTTGATGTTTGTATTGGTGGAACTTGTTTGGTAAGTTCAATAAAATCGCCGATCGTTTAAATGAAAATCACTCTTCACTATATCAACCACTGAGCGTTAAAGATTTTTGTTCGTATGATAATTTTGAATCTAAATAATGCTTGCAAGTAATTCATGAGATTTTATGTTAGTCCGATAGTAAATGACAATATCTAATCGGCGATATTTCACAGAGTCTGCGTGTATAATTAGGAACTAAGGTCGGTGAACAGTAACTTACTTAGCAATATTGAAAGCACAGTTTGCTACTTTTCTGCTTTACAGATATATATTGTAGAGAAATGAAAATAAAATTAAGCACGTATATTGAATACGTTCACCACCATACGTATAAATATTAGGGTGTTTGAAAAAAAAAAAAAAAAAAAAGTTTTCTCGGAAACAGGTTCAAAAGTTTTATTTAGATATAAAAAAACGCTTGTGAAAAGTAGAGCTCTTAATATTAATATTAAGAGGTTCTGCATCGCACTTTTCTATTTTCCATAAGAGTAACATGCTCTCTTAAACTGAATCAGTAAAAATGTTACTGATTTTATTAGGAGTTACAAAATCTACTGAAAGGTCAGTAGCTTTGAATCAGTTTACTGACTAATCAGTGAATTTTGCTTCACGTCAGTAAATAGTGCCATCTACTTGGGAGCTTGTTCGTTAGAAAGAGGTTGATTGCAAGTTACAATCAAAGATTATTATTTATATGACACTATTTTTACGGTAAGTTTAAAATATTTTAACAAACAAAAGTTAATTTATAATTTATTTACACTAACGCAAAAAATTAAAGGAACAGAAAAATTTTATTAATTTCTTAGTGATTTTTTAAAGGTTTAAATTTGAAAAAAATAATTGTATCAAGATTAAAAAAAAAGCATTTTATAGTTTAAAATCTCTAGTTTCAGTGCATTTTTATCAAAATTTTTTAAAAGCTCCGGTTATTGCGCAAACATGAGAAATACCGCGAGACAAAAAATTTCTAAATTTTTTTTTTTTTTCCGAAGAGCCCACGGACCGTGGAAAAATTTTTTCAACTAAACCAATGCATAGGTCATTTCGCAAATTTATGCAGCTTCAATTTGGCTTTTTTTTAACCTCGTAAGACGATACGTCTCAGAGATATCAGCCTTCAAACAAAAAATGATCCTTTTGGCTTTGATCATCGATATTTAGGGTACCAATAATCGCACAGTATATTTGAGAGCAGCGTTAAAAACTTGGATAAATTCCCTATGAGAACCTCTCATCATTTCTTGGAAAAAAACAAAATTTTTTTATTTTTAACATCCATTAGAAGTAAGTACAAAAAAATGACTTTTTTTGGTTTTTTAGTAAATCAACCACTACTCCGTAAATATCGATGAAAAGACTAATGACGTTGCCAGGAACTTTTTTAACTTAATGTCCCTCTAATAACCCTGTAAATTTTAGAATTGATCTATCTAATAGTTTTTTGAGAGTGATCGATCAAAGTTTTGCTAAACAATTAAAGGAACAAGTTTTGTTCCTTTAATTGTGTGATCGTAATCAATATGAAAAAATATTTTTTTTTTTACTTTTCTTTCATTTTTGCGTTGGTTACTCAGTAGATTTTCTCCACCGTCCATCTTACGGTTTTAAATAAATTTAATTATTATTATTTCTATCATTATTTATTAAATTTACTGAGATGTAAGGGAAAGAAAAAAAAAACGGAAATTTTCCAAAAAATGTCAAAAAAAATTATTCGACGACAAAAAACAAGTTTCAATTTTTTTGTTTTTTTTGAATTTTTTTGACACACTTTAACACACTGACATTATTGAAACAATAGCTATTAAATACTTGAATGTTTTCACTATGTCTTATATAAAATTATAACTTACTGAGTTACTGAAGTATTTTATAAATTCAAAATATAATTTTTCTCAAAATTTTGAATTATATTTTTACGTTTCACAACTTGAAATTTTTTGATGTTCTATTTTGAGTTGCATGAATTTTTTTTAAGTACCATTATTTTATTCAAAAAAATACCATGGCCGAAAAAAGGCTGAAAACATGCTGATTCAACTTTCGGCCTGTTTTCGGCCAAAGATTTTTACTCACGAAAATTTTATTAAAAAAAAAAATTGGTCTATCGGTTGATCCTGCGGGCCAGCCCCAAAACTTCTCGCTGTTTTCGAGCTCTTTAAGCTCGAAATCATCGTTGTGAATACATTTTCAAGCCCTTCGAGATCGAACATACTTTTGTTTGCCATTGTTTTCAATAAAAACCGTTTCTAGCATTTCTTTCTCCCACAATATCTCGCGAATGAATTAACCAATTTTGATGGTTCAGGCGGCAATCGACGAGTTTTATTAAGTTCTAGAGCAGATAAGATTTTGAAATTGATTAGATGAGTCACTTCAAAGATAATCGAAATGAACCGTTTTTCACCATTTCTTTCTTCCGTGACATCTCTCGAACAATAGCTAAGGCGGAAATCGACGCATTTTATTAAGTTCTAGAGCTGATTAGAGTTTGCAGTCGATCGTTTCACTCGTTTTTGAGAAATCGATAAGAAACTGAAAAAAATAAATTTTTTTTTTCGTAATTCACAAATATTTTCGAGTCTAATTGAACAAATGATCTGAAATTTTCAGGAAAGTTGATGTCTAAGGAGCTCTTTCGATTGCCCCAAGAACCATGCAAATCGGTTCATTAGTTGAAAAGTTATAGACCGGTCACACACACACACACACACACACACACACACACACACACACACACACACACACACACACACACACACACACACACACTCGGACATCATTCTGGAAGTAGTCAGGATAGCTTCTTAGGACCTCAAAACGTCGACATCTGATGAATACTCGATTTTCGAAAGTCGGGGTGAAAACTATATTTTCCCGAAATTTTTTCAAATCATCGATTTTCTTAGTGGGAAGTTAAAAAATATTCTGGCCAATAACAGGCCAATTCATTTGTCGGCAAATGTTCGTCCTATTTAAGAAGAATAAAAATTTTTCGGCCTATTTTTAGCTTACTTAACAACATTAAAAATTTTTCGGCCAACTTTTGGCCTCTTTCAATAACATTTTACAGTTTCGGCGTGATTTTGGTCAAATTAAGCTGTTTCTATTTCTTGCCACATATTTTCACCTGGGTAATATTATTAATTAGTGAAATTCGAGCAGATATGCATTTCATTTATTATGAATTCAGCAATTTTCAAAATATCCGAGTAGAATTTCATCTGTCCTTCCAATTTAATAAATTTTATAAAAAGTTAGGACAGTGGCATTTTTCAGGATTATGAAAAAATTTTAACATCTTTTTTTAAAAATCTGTATTAATTGAATTCAGAACTATTATACTAATTGAAGAAAACATCAATCAAAATTTGAATAATTTATATATATTAGGGTGGGCCAAAACAAGTGACTATTTTTTTTTCTTTAGTTACAGTGAAAATATTGTTGGAGATGAAGAAAAAAAAATCCTGTTAAAATTTGAGCTCTTAATATAAATGGTAAGCGGTGCCTATTTGCAATTTTTTATTTCCTATTTAAATAAGATAGCAAAAAAGAATTTTTATGCTTAAAATTTTATTACTCAGCATCTAATGAACGGATCGCAACGATTGATACTCAATCTTGTAGGAAATAGGACGGTCTACAAAAAAGGTCTCTCATGAATCATGATTCTTCGCTTATTCCACTCGGCTCAAAGTTTAGCCATTTTTTTAATTGTTAACAATTATGTGCTTTAATTGAACTATGAACGAATCTAGCACCATCAATGATTTGCTCTAATGATTGATTTGTTTGTAGAGATAATACTGCTTTTCCGGCCATTATTGCACAAAACAGTACGAAACTTCTAAATTACCGCTGTTTCAACATGGTGACCAGGCTTCTGCATGTCACATGATGAAAAGGCCTATAACTTATAGGCTATAAGATATACCGCTGGACTGTATACACGCATCTAAGCATTTTCTATTGTATTCTTAATTCCCCTCGAGCTACTCGAAACTTTGATTTGGCTTGAATAATTAGAGTACTTCTCAGCCCGGGAAAGTAGAAAATCTATCAGGGGATTAACAAGCGGATAATTTCTTGTTGGAAACCCGAAAGAAACCAGTGGAGGAAGCCCTTTACATAGGGTATGGGAAGAACTTTCACCCCACCACTAATCCTATGCAAGCATGTTAACCAGCGCTGGGAGTCTGGTACCACGGGGGGCCTTTCCAAGCCCACTGTGACCAGAGTCACTTTATTTCCTGAGATGGGAGCAGTGTTTGGCCCAAGAGAGGTAGGACTCGTGGTGGCTGTCGTTAGATACCACGCGCAATGATGATTTTTGATTATACCTCTGGTTAATATCCACCTTCGTCGATTATTTTCGACTTAGTATGTCGTCTGGGTGGTAAATTGAGACATCTTGCAACTCGTGTATGCCCAAAAGGGTAAGGAAACGGCCTCCGGTCGGCGGAGGTGGACTTAGGTCCCATTACATTAATGAATTGTATTCTTTATTTATGAAAAGACAGAGAGAAAACAACTGACGAGAGTTTGTCACGTCGAACGGTAACAAGAAGAGCACTGGGGCAACGTTTACAAGCTCCATGCAGACAAACACTGAGTTAACAGAGTGCTCACCACACTCCAGCGTGACGGACGATCCACAGAAAGCTTTAAGGACACAACTAGCTGCTTTCTCAACACACACGTTGTAGACGACAAACCAGAGGAAGAAACGGAGGAGCAGAAAGTAATTAGGGAAAATTCAGAGACACCACCAGACACCGCGGACGCCGATTTATTCACCTTGCGCGAACTACATAAAATGTTAAAGACCCTTAAAAATAAAAAAGCACCCGGACCGGACTTGGTAGAGAACGAGGTAATTAAAAGAGTGGCAGTTATTTTATCAGGGGAATTTTTAGAGTTATACAATAGATATCTAGAGTTAGGAATTTTCCCAACAACATGGAAAGAGGGTGGAATTATCATGCTTCTTAAGAACAGTGACAAAGACCCGAGTGATCCTAAATCATATGGGTCAATATGCTTACTTTTGGTGATTGGGAAGGTATTTCAAAGACTGATTAAGTCGAGACTTACCACCACAGTCTTAGCTGCGGATAATATTTCTAGTCAACAGTTTGGCTTCATGGCCGAAAGGGCGACTGAAAATGCAATCGTTGAGATGCGTCGCTTGCTAGATTCGACAACGGAGAATCTGGCAATTGGACTTCTCTTCGATATTTCTGGCACCTTGGACAACATGTGGTGGCTGCGAGGACTCGAGGGCTTGAAGAAACGGGAATGCCCCAAAAATGTTTACAGGGTGGTTCAAAGTTACTTTGAGGATAGGACAGTCTCACTGTCATGGGGATTCAGGAAAGGAAATAAAAGCCAACAAGAGGATGTCCACAGGGATCAGTTTTGGGACCTTTATTTTGGAACATTATGTTCGATGAGCTATTTAAAGAATTAGAGACAACAGGAGTAAATTTGTAGCTTATGCCAACGACCTCGTTGTCATCAAAGAAGGCACTTCACGTGCCGATATTGAGAGAAAAGCACAAGAGACGTTAGATTCGATACTGGAATGGTGTCGTTCCGCGAAACTTACGCTGTCGGAGTCCAAGACCGAAGCAATATTCCTTAAGAGAGTACACCTGACGCGGTCCATGCAAGGACATAGATCCGTACCCCTACGAAGCGAAAAGACAGAAAAAGCCCAAATATGATTCACAGCCGCCAAAAATCGTAATAGGTAAAACAAAAATATCATTCAAAAAGAGCGTTAGATACTTAGGGGTACATTTCGTAACTATCTCTTCTAATTATTCGATATTCGGATTGTTCTTTTCATATACAATATTTTTTATACGGATGGAAGTTATCCGAAAGATTCAACATCCCCTTGAAAGGGTAAGAATTGATGCAATTTTAGCGTAAGAAGGTTCTGGAAGCGGTCACCTCGGTTGGTCAAATATAGACTTGTCCTTGATGACACACGTCATCTCGGCTTGACCTCCAAGTTGGCGGATGGAGTGGTGCCATCTAAGGGGTACCACTCGGCACCAAAGGTGGTTAAACAGTTGTTTGGACCTCTACACGAGTACATGAAGTGGTGGATTACGAGGAGTAATATCGCGCTCATTGGTTTAGAAAAAGAGTTCTAAGGCGTTAGGGTGACCACCGGTCGTTGTCGGGAGCCAATAGAAAAAGACAATCGTTTGGTAATTAAAATGAGAGCTTTTAGTTTGTCAACTAGTAGCCTTGTCCGTGCGGGTACCACGGCACGCGTTATCTTGGCTTAACCCCCAGGTTAACGGATGGAAGGGTGATATCTTGAGGGGTACCACTCAGCACCAGAGGTGGTAAAGAGGAGTCACTCGGTAATTAAAACGAGAGCTCTTGGGGGACAGCCAGAATCACTGGGCGACAAGCATGATGTCAGGACCGAGGTTATATAGCTCATAAATCACGCGACTGCGGGTCTCAAATGGAAATAGAGAAATAAAGAAATTAGAGGGGTACGCCTAAGCTGAGAGTAAATGTACATAGTATATAGATAGATTTGAATATGGCATTACTCTGTACGTATCAGTGATTCAAATATATATATTAAATATACTGTAACATGATGACAAATTCGACATTCAAGAACGTCTCAATCAGATAATCCGTTCGAGAGATCATCGACGAAAGAAATAGTAGAAAACGGTTTTTTTCGAATATCGTCGTAATGACTCAACCAATCATTGACAAAATTTTATCAGCTCTGGAACTCAATAAAACACGCCGATGGCCACCTCAAACGTCTTAATCGGATAATCCGTTCGAGAGATATCGTCGACGAAAGAATGAAAAAAAATCGTTTTTTTTTGCGTTTTTCGTAAATATTTCGGAAACTATCGAATCGATCAATTCCGAAATTTAATCAGCTCTAGAACTCGATAAAAACATTCGATTGCTGCCAAAAACGTTCCGGTCAGATAATCCGTTTGAGAGATATCGTTGACGGAATAATAAATGTAAAATCTATATCTGCTTTTTTCATTGAATAACATCATAATTACTGAACAATATTACTCAAAACTCAGGTAACGATTCAAATGGCCAAGATTGAGTAACCATTCTTGGCGCAAGCATGGGCTAATGTAGACATGCCAAAGAGTGGTTCCCGAGTGCTGAGTCAAGGAGGGTCTCTTCGTTAAACTCTGGCAGCTGTTGTATTCAAAACAATTCGAAAAATTAAATCTTTTTTAACTGTTCTAAATCTTCGTATGAATCAGAAATTTTTACTATTAATTGTCGATTCAGAAGTCCTTAAAACTATCCGAAATATCAAATCGTTTCGAATTGTTTTGAATCTATCTACGAATCAGAAATTAGTTTACTACTTGTCAATTAAAATGTATACAAAACAATTTAAAAAATTAAATAGGATTGAATCTCTTTAAATTGTCTAGACGAACCAGAAATTCAACTATTTTTTGTAGATTCAAGAGTATTTGGAAATATTTGAAAAATTAAATCGTTTTAAACTTTTTTGTGTACGTCGATTAAAAATTATTCATTTTCATTCGCTCTTAAAATACGATGTCGATTAAGTCGATTCAAGAGTATTCGAAACGATTAAAATAATTTTTTTTAAATTATTTTTAATCGATTTGGATACTTTCTTTTAATCGGGGAGTATATGTAGTTGATTCACATTATAGGTAATGCATAACTTGAAATTATCTTCTTAACTATAGCACGACTCTTAATGCGAAGCATTAGAGTGTGCTTTACGATCGAAAAATTCAGTTCGCCTCTTTTTTGCTACAGTTTTCACGGTTTTACTTTTGTTAGTCCACGGAGTTCAACCAAGTTACACATCATCGGATAGAGAATTTGATAAGGATTAATTATATACATTATAAAGACCAATTTGATATATTAAATAACTAAAAAAACATCAAAATGTAAAAAAAAATTTCCCGTCATGCAGTAGAAAAAATGTCCCTAACCCGTAAACAGAAAAACTCGAGAAAAAAGCCTTTATTTGGAGCACTTTTTTTTTAAAAAGATTATTTTAGGGCCGAAGAAGAAGTGTGTCATAAATGGCCATCAAATTCGGCCCCGTTTAATTATAATTAATAAAAATAACTTGAACAATTTTGTACATATATGTTTTGTACATTTTTCTTTTTTTTTATGCAAATAAGCATTAAGAGTCGTGCACTTTTGGATTCACTAAACTTTTTTTGTTTATAAATAAATAAATACTTTTGTTATTTTCCGATTAATATTTATAACTTTTTTTGATGGAAAATTACTATAAATTAACAGACAATTACTTGATGATGTTGAAGTGGAAGACTTATTAAATGCATTTCGATGCAATCGATGCATTAAAAGAATACATACAGTAATTATGTAAAGCCTGAAGAAATACCACTTAGTTACAGAATGGAGAAAGTATTTAATCGAAAAACTTGTACATATGTTAAGTCTATTTTCATGAACGGCTTGATATACGATCATAATATTAATTTGTGTATTTTTTAATGTGCATTAATCAATAAATATTGATTTCTCCGCATCAACAACTAAATCAGTAGTTATGACTAATTTCATTTGTTACAATCACTAATTTATTCAGTAACAATTTTACTGATTAGATTAGTGAAGCGATTTTTACTGATTGATTCAGTAACACTTTACTGATTTGCAATGTTATACTCGGGACTATTTACATCTGTAAATATCCACTGATAATCAGTGAATATTTACCGATTCAGATTAAGAGAGTAATTTTCAAAGGCGTATTTTTATATTTAAATGAAACTTTATATATCACCCTAATATATATGTATAAACTCTATTAATGTGTGTATGAAATTTAATATTTTATTTCATAATCGACGTCAGTAGCGGAATCGATAGCGTGCAATTATTTTTCGTGGTAGGCACAGGTTTAAAATCTTGCTTACTGTACTGATCGAGAATTCAATAAGTTTTCTCATTCATATAAATCCAGTACATGTCATAACATCAGCACCAGCAGTAGTAATGCCAAGTAAAAGAGCTAGGTCGGGTAAGAGAGATGGATAAAAAGGAATAGGGTGAGGTAAATGCTACTATGGTATACCTTAGGGAAATCAAATTTAATTATTTTTCTTTAACTTATAGTTTAAATGAATTAATTATATTTAATAGCCCAACTGGTAAGTTAGACATTGTCAAACTGAAAATACTAGTGATATGGATTCAATCATCAAAAGCATTTCATCACTGCCGCAAAAAAAAATCTTGTCATGATATAGGGTTATCTAAGACTGTCACACAGCAGCAAATAAGCTACCAGACTCTTTCTCTTACGCTCACTTTCATCTATACCAAGCTTCAACGTCATTCTGTAGCCGTTGAGGCCACTTGCTTCTGAAAGCAACAAGCACCATTTCTTTATTCCATCGTACACGTGCGATGAAAACTCGCGATACTGTTTCTTGCGTTCTATATATCCAACAGCCTTTTTTATTTTTATTTCTTTTTTTACTCTTTTATACCTCAGACAACCCCGGTAATACATGCAACTTTCTTTTTATATTTTGCTGTATCTTCTTTCATTTTTTATTTAAAGTAGACGGATCACATTCTTTTCAATACTCACAAAAATTATTATCATTATCATTCTTTTGTATTTGTCTTTTCCTTATTTTTTATTTTTTACTTTATGTAACAGTAGTACTCTCTGTTTTCCTAAATCTCCTAACCCAAGTCACGAGTCTCAAGCCATAAGATAAGGGATGAATAATATAATCCAAAGCCTTGAGCCTTATATGCTCTTGCCTGAATGATAAATCAGTCTTTAACCTCACGATTGATGTCAGTTAAGATTTTCTCAGTTTATACAAACACAAAAGTGTAATAATCTATACTTATTATAATACATCTATACTTTTAACCCGTCTATGTTTTTAATTATTATATTAAACTACAATATAGCTGCATGGAAAAAATGAACTATATAAATTGAGAACGACAAGTAATATATTAATAAAGTGATCAATAAATACTATCATTCTAAATAGTAATTTTTTCATTTATGATTAAAACGTGAATAATTACAGAATAAGTGTGAACATTTATTGTCTATGCAAGAAAAATTACTATTTGAACTTTAAAAATCGTAACTGATACTTAGAAAAATGACGTATTATAAAAATTTATTATTTGGAATATCAAAATTCCCCATATTGACACCCGGTGTCCGGGTTATAATTTCAAACACTAATTTTTAAAGTTTATTTTTTTCCGTGTAAAACTTATAATAATAACAGGTCAAATATACTAATTGCGTTAATTTTCTGAACTACAATTTATGAGCAGTCGTATAATTTTATATTAGGTACAGAATTTTAGGGATGAAAAGATCCACCAAAGAATCGATTTTTGATTCAGACTTCGAGCTTATTCATTTTGATTCTTGGAATCGATTAATCGACTCTTAAAGTTGACATTAATTGAGTTGTGAGTAAAAGTTAATTCTAATCTAGAAAACGCGTGATTGTCCACTACATAATTCGATCTAACAAAGATTGTTTACTATTTGAAAATAAATGCGGTGAAATAATATTCGCGGCGAAATTTTAATTTGAGTAGTTTATAAATAATAATTCTAATTTAAAACTAAAACCTTGTTTCTAATATAATCATTTGTCAAATATTTAAAAAAATGTCTTTAAAAACATTGTGCTGTTATTAAAGTTCTTGACTGTATTTCATACACTTAATTTTTAATGGATTATTCATTTTTTTTAAGTGAATCTAAAATGCGCTAGGCGCTATTGCGCAAATCAATTTTGATGGGTATACACATTTAAAAAATAAAAAAAAATATACTAATTACAGCGGTCAGATCAGTGCTACAATCGTCTTTTGTTAAAATACATGCCTTCTATGTTCCTAGGCGACACAAACAAAATGGTTGGCTGTTGTTGAATTGGGGTTAGTAATTGGTTACATTACATGATAACTTAGAGTCGACTCGAATTTAGAAAAAAAAGGTCAACTTTTTATTTAGGCCGCTTAAGTATCTAAGAGTGGAATATTAAGAATCGATCCTTGATCGGCTTGTACTACGAAAATTTTAACACTGTTAAATATTAAGAGACTGCTATAATCATTTGTTACACTAAAAGCAATAAGCTGAAAATGCCATGAGTACCGTATAATTACCATATTTTAAAAATATTATTTAAATGAGACCAATGGATAGACTTAAAATTTTTTTAATACATACGATTTATGTATTTTTGTAGAATTTGGGCTTATACAAATGTATATACTGTAAAAACTAAGAAGTGAATTCGAAATAAATACAGGTTTTATTTCAATCCGGATTCACTCCGTCATTCGGAGTTCCGGAGTTTTAATATAAAAATCATTTCACATACAAAGTAGATAGGGAACTTTTTTTCAGCAGTGATTTTGAAGCAATAGTAGTTTTATTTACATCCGTTTCCACTGTAATAAAAGGTTTCATATCAAAATAAATTTTCTTTTGGAATGAATTTCATTTCGAGGGGATTAAATCAATACAAAATAATTCGCTCCGAATTCACTCCGGATTGAATTCACGTTCAATCTGAATAATATATTACACTAGAAGGGTAGGAAGTTAAGATTCCTGCACTGCGCGCCATGATAATAGTTCAGGGCTCTTAAATTTCTGTCCGTGTAGTGTATACTATTTTCCTTTATGCTCGGACGAAAGTACGTTGACAAATCGAAGATAGACAGATTATATAACTACGTTCCAGCATACATTAATGCCTGCCCCGACATTTGCGGCACGAGCGAAGTGAGTGATACTGGTTAGGGGGAGGGGGGGGGGGGCAGACAAAAGAAAAAACTAAAATGCAAATTTTGAAAAAAAATATTGATTCAAACTAATAAAAATTGAAACAAATTTGAGGTTACAAATAGAGAAACAAGTATATTATTTATATGATTAAATAATTAAGGATAAAATAATTTACAATGAATCTTATGACATATTA
Source organism: Microplitis deprimator (assembly GCA_964016945.1). Classification (NCBI taxonomy): domain Eukaryota; kingdom Metazoa; phylum Arthropoda; class Insecta; order Hymenoptera; family Braconidae; genus Microplitis; species Microplitis deprimator. The sequence continues at coordinate 13,591,106 of OZ024709.1, read as the reverse complement.
TTACTTTTATCATTTCTATGATGATCACATGAATAATAAATATTGTTAACTATATTCTCACGGATTACGCGGTTTTCATGTATAGCTGCGTAAACACACTAACGCAGCTAGTGACTAGTGATTTTTTTATCCTTTTGGCTATCGTCCCAATTGGGCCACGTGTCAGTTACTATTGTGTTTTACTATATTTTATGTTCCTGTAGTCTTCTCCCTTTTTCTTATTCTGTTTTATGTGATTCACTGTTTTACTGTTGGTTATTTGCTATGTTTTAATCTGTGTGAATACTTGTGTGTGTGTGTGTGTGTGTGTGTGTGTGTGTGTGTGTGTGTGTGTGTGTGTGTGTGTGTGTGTGTGTGTGTGTGAATGTGTGTGTGTGTGTGTGTGAATGTGTGTGTATATCCGCAGGTAAAAGTTTGAATGATTATGTAGATGAATTATGTAGATGAATTATATAGGTTGTTAGTTGAGTACGAGTGTTATTACATATATGGATGTAGGTTTTAAATACTTATACTGGTGTTTTTAATGAATTGGTAGATGAAATGAGCCACTGCGTATGACGATGTAAGGATGAGTGGCTGGACCGCACAATCGGAAACATAATCATGTATTTTGCTTATTCTATTGACTACTTTATCCCGCTCTGTCTTATAAACTAACAGGCATTACCAAATTAAATTTTCAGTGGTTTGGAATGGTTCACCACATTCATATACAGCTTCTGTTACAGTATGTTAATTCTATGGAGATGAGTTCTCGCTTGCGTATGCCCACTTTTAAGCCTATTTATTATAGCTATCTGCTCTCTGCCCGGGAAAAATGATTAAGATCTGACCAGATATAATTATAGCTGAACAGATCAAATTATATCTTGGCAGATCTATTCATATCTGATCAGATCTAATATTTAGACATGATCAGATCTCATTATGTTGTAATAATAATTAAATAAATACATGCCAGGACTGGTTGGTGGTTGGGATATTTGAAAAATACGCATATTAAAAAAGATAACAATATTTTTATTTGTCACAGCACATAATATCACTGGGTTACACAATTAAATCGTTGATTTAATTATTTAATACTGTTAAATTGTCTGAGCTCATGAATACGTAATTAATTGAATGCAAAGTATAAAATTGAGCTCGAGTAATTGATTAAAATAATTAAAGTAATTAGTTTGAATTTATTTTGAACACTGATTTGATTGTAAAAATGTTATGGAAAACAGTAACATGAAATCAGAGGTTACCGAGCGAAGTTTATAATTGAACACTTGAATTGCTATTTTTAATAGCACAAAATGCATGAATAATTGAGTTCATTAATTTATAATATAATTTATCACTGAATTTAATTTAATTTGAATGAGTTTATAATAAATTGCACTGAATGGAATTTATTTTATGAACACGTGGTAGCATAATTGCAGAGGCTACCGAGCGAGAATTTACTATTAATTTTATTAAAATATTGAGCATGTTTATGATTAATTAATTATAAAATAGAGTCTTTTAATTTTATGAACACTGGATATAATTATTTATTAAATAAAAGGGCACCTGTGATGTCTCCTGTTTGAATATCCTGTTGAAAAACGTGGTCGATGATCACTGGAAGTCTTGAGTTTTTTATTAATTTATTTTTTGAGCTCTGGTGCTAACAATTACAAAAATCATTATATTTTTGTTGAGCTTGATGAATGCAGAATTTATGTAACTGATTATTTTAATTAATTACTCTTAGATGAGCGCAAAATGATTAGATTTTTAATAACACGTGTTATCACTTGAATGTGTAAAGCGAAAGATAATGGCGGCCGTCTTCTCGACACGAAGCAGGAAAAAGCAGATGCGCATGCGCCGAGCTGCGCATGATCAAGTTTTAATTTATGAACGAGGCCCCAGTAGGTGCTGCCTCTATCTGCCGGAAGTGAAACTATATTTGAATTTAAATTAAATGAATTTAAAGTCTTTTATAGTTTCGATTACGCAACACATTATATTTGGCCAACCACCGTTTATATCCGGTCAGATCTAATCAGATATAATTAGATCTGGGCTAGATCCAATGTCAGACATGGATATATCTAGTCAGATCTGCGTATATCTCGTAAAATCTAATCAGGTATAACTATATCTGAACTAAATACAACATTTGACATAATCAGATCTCATTATATCTGCTCAGATATAACCATGTATGCGTCTTATTTTTATAGAAAATTGTTTATATCTGGTCAGATCTGCGTATATCTCGTAGGATCTGATCAGATATAACTACATCTGAACTAAATACAACACAAAATAATCAGATCTTATTATATCTGCTCAGATATAATCATGTATACAATGTATTATTATTGAAAATTTTTCATATCTATTTATTTACACTTACGCGATCATATACGTGGGTCAGCGCAGTGGATAGCATCAAAGAATTTGAATCCGAAGGATGCAATTTCAAGCCCAGCAGTCACCGGGATTTTTTCATTAATTATAATTCTGTCATTTATAATTCCTCTAAGTAACGTTCCTAATATATCAGATTACATTTCGGATTGAATTGAAATTATCTTATTTTTTTTTTCGCAATTTAATTTTTTTTTTAATAGGGATCCCTGGGGAAAAAGGTTTAGATCTGATCACATATAATTATATCTGATCAGATCTGGCCAGATCTCGCCAGATAGAGACAATTTAAAGATCTTGCCAGATCTGCTTTGTCAGATCTGATCAGATATAATTATATGTGGTCAGATCTAAACCTTTTTCTCCGGGTGCCTATGCCCAAGCCATGAAACCAGGGTTTGGATTGGAATTTATCCACGTATTCAAAATAGGTTTTACCTTTAGGGTATTGAATCATATCTTCATACGTTTCCAGTTCCATTTTATCCTTGTATGTCGCGTTGAAATATTTTGCCTCCAGGTTCACTATTATGCTTTTTGCTTCTAGGCTGTTCGCTGCTATCTTTGCCAATCTATCAGTCTGTTGTTCTGATAGGACATTGGGGATCGAGTACCACCTCTGCCAGAGGCTTCTAATATTCCACTGGCAGATGTTTATATTTTTTTTTATTGAGTCAACGGTGGACGAGAGGACGACTGTAAAAAGTCCTCCGTCTCGAACTGTTCCATAACATTATGTATTTCATCCGAAAATTGATTGATACCAGGTATGGCTAGTATTCTACCCACTATACTCTCGGTGTATTTCTTCATCATATGTTTGACCATTTGCTCCACCATTCCATCCACGTATCGCCTCATTTCTTGCTGATTAAGAGGGCTGGCATATATTCTGATTGGCTTCTCTCCTTGGATCTTAATAGATACTTGATCTTGCTCTCCTTCTGTACCAGGATCCGTATCCTGATCATTCTCTCCTTCATTATCTTCCATCATTGTGTCAGACTCGCCATCAAGGTACACCAATCATTCGTTGGAAATTGGTGATAGTATGTCATTTGCGCTCCTGGTGCTACTAATTCTTGTTCTTCCAGTTCTTCTGCAGGTTTGAAGTTCTAATCTGGCTTCATTCCTGGTGATTTGGTTTTTGGTGGTGTAGTTAATTATTTCCTGTTGCACTTGCCCCTGCGAGCAGCTTTTAGATAGGGTTTCGTGTGCTCGACCGCAATTCGAGCACTTTGGAGTAGGGCTGGTGCAATCCTTGGTCTCATGATTTGTTAATCCACATCTTTGGCATTTACTATGGGAGCTTTTACACTCTCTTCTTAGGTGTCGAAAGCATAAACATCTGAAACACATGACAGGTCTTGATACATATTCTGTCATCGGCTTACTAACCTAATATATTGTGGCTCTGCAAGGGAGTGTCTTGTTTCTGAAGAATAACTTAATTGCGGTTGTATTCTCCTATTCAAGTGGTGGTCTCTGTTTTCCTGTCATGTCCAAGGGGCTATTTGGTCCCCTAACTCTTCTTATCATTCGTTGGACTCTAACAAGCTGGACTCCTTCATCTTCCTCGAATTCGAGTGCTGTCTTGATCTCCTCCTCACTAAATGATAGATCAATCCCTCTCATGACCCCTTCTCTGAAGTAATTCTGGATTGGTATGTATGCTATCCAATGTTCGCAACCCTCCACTTTGATGTCGTCCATTAATTTATTTGCTTCAATGTAGCTGTTAAACAAAATTTTATATTTTTCTTTTCCCAAAGGAGATAAACTTATCATTGATTTATAGAACTGCTTAAATTTTTTAACCATCGACATTACATGCAGGTTACCTAGATTACCTCCCTCTCGTTCATCAGATACAAATACCACGTACGGCCCTAATGTTCTCTCTTCATATCTGTTGTTCTCTACCGCTTTAATCTGTGTTTGAACACCCGCCTTTTCCTCTATTTTGGAATTGATGTTCCTGGTTCCCTCTTCGTTTTTAGGCAAATCCCATTCATTCCTCTTATTTGAATTTTGGTCCCCCGTATTCAGAATGTGCTTTATACGTTGCCGATTTATTATATTTTTTTTTATTTCATTATGGATTGCATAAACTATTAACTGGAACTAGATATGGTTATTAGGATATAATTAATTTAATTTTGAAGTAGTTCTTAAATTATTATTTTTGTTTTCCTTAATTTTATTTTTCTCTATAGTGATTTGGGTGTTTGTTTATTTTAGAGTGTGTTGACTATGTCAGGGGATCTACTATGTGATTAGAAAGAGCGAGATATTTATATTTAAGCTGGAATTTAATACTAAATATTCTAATACAAACTGTATAGCACTGTTATTAAGCAAAGTGTGTTATTAGCTTTAAGCCGGATAATCTATTAAGCAAACAATGTTAATTTTCAAATAAGCAAAATCTATTCGGCCGGCTATTTTTAGGACTCACCTATCTGATGGAAATGATGATTAGGATATGTGTGTAATGACTCATCTGTGCAAGTTTTGTTCCTTGCTGTAGTGAAATTTTCAATTTCCTTAGATTTCTCTTATTGTCCTCCTACTTGGACCAGTTTATATCTTTTAACTTTCCTTCAATCTTCTATTTGGTTTGGTTTATTTTTATGAATATTTTGATGCTATTTAATGCTTTTAGTACTAACAGCACGTGGTACGTGGCACTTGCTCCGTTTACGGAAGTTTAACCTCTCTTTTCTATTCAACGTTGTTTTATACTTTTATTGATTTATTTAATCGTTTTATTTGTTTATTGTTTGTTAGTAATTATTTTTAACTTGTTAAGGCCTCTTCTCTGTATTACTTGCTAACACAAGTAAAGCAAAGCTGGGTTTTTACTCCAATAGAATTATACACATCCGTTCGTGAGTATGTCCCGAGTTGAACCCAGTAACCAGTGATAGTGACTGACGGCAGTTGGGGCAATCGCTGCAGCTTCGGTGAGCATGAACAAAATTTTTGCTCTCGCTGTTACAGATGACGTGCTTGTAGTTTTACCAGTGCAAGAATTTTAGACTTTCTGCCGCGAAATTGATGCCGGAGATACGTACTTTAGATGAAGATATGAAGAAGAATTTTTGACAGTGTACTATTGGTATGCTCCAGATTGCTGTAATATCCTGGGAAAAAGTACCTATCTGACTATATATAATTAGATATGACCATATGAGATCATATATGATCATATATGGACAGATGCGAACAGATATGAAGATACGTAAGAAGTTTTTAACCGATATACAATCCATATAAGATGATTTATAGTAATGTATGGGCATATGTGAACAAATATGAAAAAATTTTATCCAATCCGTATATGATCATATATGAACATATATAAAGGAAAATAAAAATTTTTAACACGATTTCAACTCATTTAAGATCAGAGATGGTCAGGTATGAACATATTTGGAGGGACATCAAAATTTTTTTACTTGTACGAGGAAATAAAATCCATATCTGTGAATATATCATCATATATGATCATATACTTGAAGCTTAAGTTTTTGTGCCCAATTCATCTAAGCATCATATATAAATATATCGTGAGTGATTCTGTAATACCGCTGTAAGTATATCTTGCAATACCACGTGTCTACAACAATACCAAAACTGAGTTCTTGTGTTTACATTAAGTTGAGCAATTTTGACTTTATTTGAAAAAAAGTTTTTTTTTTTTAATTTTTTTTGACAATGATATCTCTTGAAAAAATAATTCGATTGTAGGAATTAACAAGCCGATTCAAATGCCACCTCAACGATTTAAATCCGTTGATACATTCAAAAGATATAGAATATTTACATACGTACGTACGTCCATACATACATACATATACTCGGACATCATCCCGAAATAAGGCAAAATAGTTTCCTAGGACCTCAAAACGTAGAGATCCGTTGAAAACTCAGTTTTGGAAAATCGGACCAAAACGAAACACTTCCTTTATTTTTGAAAATTTTCAATTTTTTTAGCGGGAAGTTTAAAAAATGATCCCTTAAGTTTACATTTTAGTTTTTAATTTGTCGAAAATGAAAAACCTTTTTATTCTGCATTAGAAAACTTAAACTTCTTAAATACCATGTTAATGAACAGTAAAATCAAAACATTATTTTTTCACTTTAAATAATTTTTGTCAAACCTATATGTATATCATATATGATCATATTAAATCATATATAATCAGACATGGCCAACTTTCATATATGACCTTATATGTATGCTTATATATGATCATATATGGTCAAACATGAACTTTTTTTTCCCGGGATATAACCATAACTATATATTATAATCAAATATTGCTACTACTTTATATTATTGGTAAATATTACTGTAAGCACTTATATATATAAGATACACTTCTCGTCTTATATATCCGTTAAGATACAAGTCCTACGGTCAAATAAGTTGCACATTGCATTACAGACCTTATATTTTTTATTATATTTTAATGAATGAATAAATTCTTTCATTGTTCACAGATTGTTGGCTGTGATATGAAAGTAGGCAGTGGTAAAACGAAAGATCTTTGCGGTGTATGTGGTGGCAATGGTTCGACTTGCCAGTCGAGATATTCATGGAGCCTGGAATCGATATCTGCTTGTTCTAAATCCTGTGGTGGCGGTAATTATCTTATTCTTATTATATCATTTACTCCTCTTGATTCTCAGAGATAAAAAAAACTAATTATCGTGTGGTATAAAAGAATTTTAATAAAATTTTACTTTTTTATTCCGTAATAGGTTTTAAAATGGCCATAGCAATTTGTAAATCCCTCCAAGATGACAGCACAGTTGATGAAGACAAATGTGATTTTGATAAAAAACCAACAAAAACAATATTACCATGTAATACACATCCTTGTTCAACGAGGTATGTTAATCAATATTTTTATTTTTTATTAACTGTATAATTTTAGCTATTAATTCTTAGTTAGTAACTTGGTCGTTTTTAGATTTTATTATTTATTTTAATAAAGATGGTAATATTAATTATTTCTCATTAGGTAAGTTATGTGTGCAATAGAATTAAACTTAACTAATTGGACTGAAGTTGAATAAAGTTTATCAATTTGAATAAATTAGTACTTGTTGATAACTATAAATGGGAAAATTATATTTCTGCCCTCCGGCCGGAAAGTGGCAACTTTCGGGCCGCTGCCCTGAACGAAGTTGCAACTTTCCGGCTCCGTCGAGCAGAAAAATAGTATACGCACCTTGGCCAGTAAAAAAGAAAGCCTCAGACCACATGTTTGTCAGCCTCGGCTTCGCCTCGGCCAACAATTACATGTGCTCTGAGACTTTTCTTATTTTACTGGCCTAGGTATGTAATATACTATTGCAGTAGCCAGTATCTTAAATTAATATCACTTATACAATACAATAATAACACACTTATATTAGAAATAACAACACCACAATTAACAGCAGTAAAAGAAAGGCAAGAAGATATAGTTTATTGATGTATAGATGTATGCTGTTTATTTGTCAATATAAGACTGACTGACTTTAGTCGCGTATCTATAAAACAAGAGAAGAAGGCATTTGTTTTCTAGTTATTCAAATATTTTAAAACATCAGTTTCATATTTGTTACAATATATATATATATATATATATATATATATTAGAGTGCTTCGTTTCCGGCGAAAGTAGTTCTTTCGTTGCTCATCAAGCAAAATATCGTTTTTTGTGCTGAAACAAAAATTCCTGCCAAGTTTAAGTGCTTAATTCTAATCCTAAGTAATTTCCATTTGATTTCAAAGATTTCGCATTTAAAATACACGTAAATTACTTTTTTTTAACTTTCTAATACTCAGCTGCATTTTATGATATTGAAGCGGTTTTGGTCGCAAATTGTAGGGCATTTGGTGTTCTTCAAAAGTGCCCATAGTTACTTAGCTGTAATTCCAGCTGTTTCACTTGTGTCCCTTGCGAAAGTCATTTTTCCTATGAAATGGACCATTTTCGGCTTACAGAATGCACTGATAGAAGGATTTCTTTGGATTTAATAAGATTTGTTAATATTTAACAAATGGTTTATTAATGAACAGGCTCAAATAAATATTTATTAATGGTTAACAAATTATTTATTAGAGAGTATTTCCTTGCACCAAAAAAATATTTATTCATATTTAATAAATCATTTATTTGACGCAAGTTGATGTATTTGAAAACATAACCTCATTCTCTCAAAATATAAATAATAAAAATATTTAAAAAAATTTATTTTAAGTGGGAAGATGAATATATTATAATAAAATAATTATTTTTATTACATAATTAACAAACAATTATTAAAAATAATTTTCATATTTCATATAAAATATGGCCGTGTAATAACGCTTACTACTGTTTAGCTAGTCTCTTGCTAATATATAAAACTACATATGATTATATGCAGCCATCTAGAGTTAATATTCGCCAAAGAATTATTTGTTAACTATTAATAAATATTTATTTGTCTCAAAGAAGCATCTCACAAGAGTTTCAATAAATCTAGTTTATTACTCTTGAATAAATCCTTCTATCAGTGCGTAAACTAATGAAAGTACACTAAAAATGTTGATGGAAATTTTATAGAAAATTTTATTCCCTTCAAAAAAGGTCCTGAGAGTTATGTTGCTGAAGTCCATAGTTTCCGAGTTCTAGTAATTTTAATAATTTGAAAAATAAAATATCAATTGTAATTTTTTTAATTGATATTGAATTTTTGAAATTATAAAAATTACTATAACTTGGAAACTATGGAATTAAGCGACTTGACTCATCGGACTTATTTTGAAGGGAATAAAATTTCCTATAAGATTTTTATTAGCATTTTTAGTGTGCTTTCATTGGTTTACGTTCTGCAAGCCGAAATTGGTCCATTTCATAGCAAAAATGACTTCCGCAACGGATACAAGTGAAGCAGCTGGAATTACAGCTAAGTAACTATGGGCACTTTTGGAGAACACCAAATGCCCTACAATTTGCGACCAAACCTGCGTCGATATTATAAAATGCAGCTGAGTATTAGAAAGTTATAAAAAAAGTAATTCAATTTACGTGTATTTTAAATGGGAAATCTTCGAAATTAAATAGAAAGTACTTATGATCAGAATTAAGACCTCAGACTTGGCAGGAATTTTTGTTTCAGCATAAAAAACAATATTTTGCTTGATGAGCAACGAAAAAAATACTTTCGCCGGAAACGAAGCACCCTAATATATATATACATATGTAAAGATGAGTGTTACTAATAATGAGACCGATACTCTGAATAACGCCCAAGCTTATACTGACCTTCCGACAGATTTATATATATATATACACATATACATGACTAAAAGAAATGACATATATATATATATATATATATATATATATATGAAATATATGAAAATATTTTTAATTATTAGTTTATAAAAAATTGAACTTTTAATAATTTTATATTCAGAATTGAAATATTACATTTTTATTTTTTGAATCACACATTTATATTATTTTTTTGTCGGTAACTGTCTGCAATAGAAAAATAGTTTCAGTATTAAGAAAAGACTTTTTGGCGTGACGCCAAAAGTGTTTCCGTATGACGTTGTTTTAAAAACGAAAAAGCAATACAGAGTAAAAGAGATGTCAATCGACTGAATTCCTCGTTGCAATGCACACCCTTTTATTCCTCTTGAACGGCCATTAACAAAAAGAAAAACATTTTAAAGTCATTTCATTTTTTTTTTTTTTTATTTTGTCAATTTTCTTTCCATCATCTTTTATTCTAAAGTTATAGTGAAAAAAAAGGCCATTCGGCAGCCGAAATGGAAGGTAGATTTTTCAATTAATCGCTAGAAAAACTTAGTTTTATACATACATATCTTTTGATATATGTCAGTGGATAGTCATGATATGAAATTAGACTCGTTTTCTAAGAGCGGGGTAAAAAAGGACAACGATTATTTTCGATAAAGATCTTCAGATAGTTGATTTGACATAACATTATATAGGTAATGTACCAAACTAACTTTTACATAAATAAAGAATTGAAAATTTAATGAGTATGAGATCATAATTGTAATTGCTGTTACCATGGCAAGACCAGTTATAATTGTAGGATGTACCGGTACGATTGAAACATCATAAATAATAAAAAAAATACTTTTACGATATAAAATAGCTGTGAAATTTACAGGTTGTTTGTGCACAATGAAATATAACTGACGAAACTGGATTGTAATGGGACATGCATAAGTTATGTGGAATGAAAACCATATTTTCAACATTTTTTGATTCCATTAAAATTTTCAAAGCTATCAAATTATTGGAAGAAATGGCCAAAACATAAAGTTTAAGGTCATGAATTAAAGCTTATTAGACAAGCTTCCAGATAATTTTTACGGAAATTGTCTATAAGTATTAGTTTTAAAACTACATGAACTTGGAAGTGGATGAAAACTGGTTATTTCGAAAAATCTTGAAAATTTGAAACAGCCATAACTTCTAAAATAATCGACCGATTTAGCCCATCTTCGAACTTAACCGTGACAATCGCCCATAGAATAAGTGTGAAAAATTTCATTAAGATCTGATAAGAATTGTAGCCGCAATCGTGTCCTCAAAACTTGGTTATATATTATGTATATATATACAAACATATATAAATTTTGCAACGAATGGTATTTTCGAACTCTACTCAACTAATTATGATAGGTTATGACAAAATTCCTTGAAAAATCGACCATGAGGACAAATACAAAACCTAGATTTTCAACCCTCCGTCCATCGCGCGGACCCGCCACCCTCCGTTCATCGCACCGCAGCGTTCCGCCGCAATGTATTTTATATTGCGGTGTTGCCAAGTATCATAATTTTGATTTTCCAAAATATAAACCACACAAGCTTATACGAGTAGACAATTATAATTGTTTTTAGAATTTTTTTATTAAAATAAAAATTTTGTATTAAATAAAAATATCAAAGAAAGAGATGAATTATATAAGCTGGAAATGAGTCGCTTGTGGTAACTGGCAACAATGCATAGAAAATTCGAACAAATTCAACACCCGAGTTTACTCGCGTCAGCGGCAAATCGTCGCGTTTCTCAGGTTTTCCTACAAAAAAAATTATTTTTTTTAATATTTAAAATATCGGAAAAATAATTATCATTGATTCATTCAATACTAAAAAGTATAATAGAAGAACTCTCAAAATTTCAAAAGACTAGGAAATTTATTTTTTTTTTAAATAATCTTTTAATAAAAATTGCGGCACTGCGCTCATAGCGCAATGGACAAAGGGTTAAAAAAATCTACCTAAAAAACTATTACATGAATATATATATATATATATATATATATATATATATATATATATATGTATAATGTAGCCGTTACTCACCTGCTTCGCTGGGCGTAATGTAAAGCTTAGTGATGATTTTTAGGTAGATTTTTTTAAAAATCGAACT
>OZ024709.1:13499035-13579026 GCA_964016945.1 Microplitis deprimator | reverse complement strand
GAATCAAAAAATGTTGAAAATATGGTTTTCAGTCCACAGAACTTATGCTTGTTCCATTATAATCCAGTTTTGTCAGTTGAATTTTATTGTGCACAAATTAACCTGTAAATTTCACTGCTATTTTAAATTTTAGAAGTATTTCTCTTATTACTTATAATGTATCAAATGTACCTCTACTCCCAATGATTATCACTTGTCTTGTCATTACGATAGCACCCACAGTTCTTATCGGATCTTGATGAAATTTTTTACACTTATTCTATAGGCGATTACCTTGATCAGGTGCGAAGATGGGCTGAATCCCTCGAATAGTTTTGAAATTATGGCTGTTTGAAATTTTCATGATTTTTCGCAAAAATCAGTTTTTAATCAACGTTAAAGCTCATATAACTTCAAAACTAATATTTATACACAAATTCCGTAAAAAGTATCTAAAAGCTTGACTAATAATCTCGCATTAATGACTTTAAGCTTTATGTTTTGACTATTTCTTTCAATAATTTGATACCCTTGAACTTTTTAATGAAATCAAAAATGTTGAAAATATGGTTTTCATTCCACATAACTTATGAATTTCCCATTATAATACAATTTTGTCACGTGTATTTTATTGTAAACAAAATAACCTCCCAATTTCACAGCTATTTTATATTTTAAATAAAAGTATTACTGTAACTGGGCTTGTCATGGTAACAGCGATTACAATTATGATCTCATACTAATTAAATTTTCAATACTTTATTTATGTGAAGGTTAGTTTGGTACATTACCTGTATAATGTTATGTCAAATCAACTATCTGAAGTTCTCTATCAATAATAATCGTTGTCTTTTTTTACCCTCACTCCTAAAAAACGAGTCTAATTTCATATCATGACTATACACTAACAAGATATGTATGTATAAAACTATTTTTTTATATCAATTAATTGAAAAATCTACCTTCCATTTCGGCTGCCGAATGGCCTTTTTTTTCTTTATGATTAATTTATTTTTATAACTATGGCTTGTACCTGTGACTTCCTCTGCAATCATATTTACATAATCGTAACAAGCTTTAATAAATTAATAACATGCACTTGAATTAGAAATTATAACGGGTAAGTTTCCAAAATCAATACCGGTGATAGTGATAGTAGATTTGTAAGAATATGAGAAACATATGGGCCAAAATTCACGCCGGTAAGATTGAAAATGAAAAAACGGGACCTTAGTTATCTTTGACCCTATTTCAACCCCCCTTGGAGTCGATTGCCAAAATAAATGGATCATATATGTCCATGTATGATCTATATACGGTCATGCATGGCCGTAGATGTTTCATTTTTCACGGGGAAAATGAAAATAAATTTAGAAATCTAGATTACTATTATTGTTATAACCATAATGGTAAAAAGTCCTGTTTTTGATTTAAAAGCGATTGAAAACAGACTAAAAATTATAGTAAATAAAGTCTGTTTTGTCCTTAAAAACGATTGAATATAGACCAATAATTATCACAAGCAAGTCTGTTTTTTGTCTAAAAGTGATTCGAAACAGACCAAAAATCATACAAGAATACACTTTGAAAAAAATTTACTAAATATTAATAAAATATATCAATATTTAATGAAAGGTTTACTTAGATTGTTCCCAAGTAAGCCATTATCGAATGTTAATACACAGTTTATTAAATATTAAGAATCGGCTTATTAAATAATAGTAAAAGTGCTTATAAAATATTGATAAACAGTTTATCAATGATTGATAGGCGTGTTATCGAATATTAATGAACATGGAATGATCTATAGTGTTAACAATTCTACATATATTACATACTATCGTGATATGTAAATAGTTTGTTTGGTTAATATAGGTTAGGTGGAATTCAGCAAGTCTCATTTTTTTAATAATTTTTCCATCGCACTTTACTTTTTTTTTGAAGCTAAGCTTCTTTACGCGCGTTTGGGATGGGGACCTGACACAGAAAAAGTGAAACGTCATGAAAAAATGCAATGGAAATGAGCGACAAAGTATGAGTGAGAGAGGAGGCAGGAAACAGGCAGCGCTGCCTGTTTCCTGCCCTGTCTCTTGTATTGTTTATATGTTACGTATAAATTAGACTGTCAGAAAAAAAAATTCATTTCTCATTTTAATTAAATATATCTTAAAAGTTACTTTAATAAAAAAGAAAAAAACTCCTAAAATTTCAGCTCTCTATCTCAAAAATTCAGCTGGCGCACGGGAGGGATGGGGGGGGGGCTTCCCTTTTCCATCTAAAATACAGTGAAAAAAATTTGTTTTTTAACTTCCCGCTAAGAAAATTGCAAATTTTCAAAAATTCGGGAAGTTATTGGTTTCACCCCGATTTGTGAAAATCGAAATTCCAATAGATGTCGACGTTTTGAGGTTCTAGGAAGCTATTCTGACTAAATTCAAGATGATGTCCGAGTGTATGTATGTATGTATGTATGTATGTATGTATGTATGTATGTATGTATGTATGTATGTATGTATGTATGTACGTACGTATGTAAATATCTATAACTTTTGAACGGATGAACCGATTCCAAAATCAACTGGGCTCTGAAGCTTCATAAACCGCGTCGAATGCCACCTCAACTATCAAAATCGGTTAATTCTTTCGAGAGATACCGTTGTCGAAAGAATTAAAAAAAAATTTTTTTTTATTATTTTTGAAATTTCTCAAAAACGATTCGATAAATAAATTTCAAAGTCTGATCAGTTGTAGAACTCAATAAAACGCGTCGATTGCCACCTTAACAATCTCAATCGCTTTATTAGTTCAAGAGATATCGTTTGAGAAAAAATGATAAAAAACGTTTTTTTCCGAAAATAAAGGCATACAAAAGTATTTTCGAGCTCGAAGAGCTTGAAAATGTATCCACAACAATTTCTCGAGCTCAAGGAGCTCGAAAACGGCGGGAAGTTTTGAGGCTGGCCCGCAGGGTCAACTGACAGACCGATTTTTCTATTTTGTAAATAACTATGTTAAAAAAAAACTTTTCCGATTTTAAAATTCTGCAATCTTGTAGGAAACTAAATCCTCTACAAAAAAGATTTCTTGTGTCATACGCTTAAAGTTGATAGAAAAAAAGTTATGGGAGTTGAAACTTAGAGGGAAGAAGTCGAATTTTTAGGATGAAAAATTTTTTGTTTTTTATTCGTTAACTAGCAGGATTTTTAGGTAGATTTTTTTAAAAATCTAGGTTTTGTATTTGTCCTCATGGTCGATTTTTCAAGGAATTTTGTCATAACCTATCTTAATTAGTTGAATAGAGTTCGAAAATACCATTCGTTGAAAAATTTATATATGTATGTATACCCGGGTCAAAAAAAAATCTTAAATTTGACTTGATTTAACTTAATTTCCTTTGAAGTCGTCGATATGCCGACAACTGTAGTCCACATTTTAACTTTTTAAACTTTTTTTGACTTTTTTTAACTTTTTTGCCTTAGATTAGACTTTTTTTGACTTAAATTGTTTAGTTTCCTTTAATTTAACTTTTTTTGGCTTAAATTATTTCATTGTCTTAAATTTGACTTATTTTGTCTTAAAAAAACAACTGGTTATCGATTTGAAATCTAGTTCTATATTTGACTTAATTTTAACTTAAAAATTAAGTCAAATTGAATGTGGTTTTTATACTTATTTATTAACTAAACTAATCTAAAATTAAAACTCAATTTTAATTATAGCAAATTTTTTAAAAATTATTACTGATTAAATTAAAATTACTATTAAAGAAATTTTTATTCCAATGATTTTTTTTTATTCTGTTCCTGAAGAATTTGTATAAGCTCTTGCTTACAATATCATTCATTTTCATATTGATTAACCAATTCTGCAATAAACGTTTTATTACCTGTATTAATATAAAAACATACCGATAGTAAATTTTCGACAGGAATCGCAAATACATTTTCAGTTACAATGAATTCATATAAGTGTGATAGTTGGAGAAGTCTGACAGGCTCTTTGAAAGGTTTTGTTTGCAGAAGAGTTATTATTTCAAAATGATGGCCAAGGCACTTACAATTACTAATTTTTTGACAATCGCATATTTATTAAATTTGCGTCGTAACTGTCTAATTTTGTTTTATTCTGACTCTAATGTAACTTTTTTTGTCTTAAATCTGAATAAACTATATTTCAATTGAATCAATTTTGACTTAAATGAAACTTTTTTTAACTTAAATTTAAATAAAATTATTTAAATCGACGAAATTCTGACTTGAATGTGACTTTTTTTTTCTTAAATCTAAAGGAAATACAGTCAAACTGAACCAGTTTTGATCTAAACGTGACTTATTTTGTCTTAAATCGATCCTAACTAATCCACAAAAAGTCAAATCTAAGTCAAATGTTATGGAGATTTTACAGACTGAAAAAATTAAATTAATTGAAATTTGAAGGATTTTGACTTAAATTTTAAGTCATAATCAAGATTTTTTTTCGACCCGGGTATATAAACCCAGTGAATACAAAACCTTAATTTGACGTCATACGTAGGTCATAGAAATGTCACGGCATCTTACATAAATTTGATGGCAATATGACGTTCTACATAACTTTAGTATGATGTAAAAACTTGTGACATCATATTGGTGTAAGCATGACTCTTGTATGACGTCACAATTATGACTTTTGAATCACGTACGCTTGACATAAAGTCTACATCACATTGTTACCTCGTAATAAAGTCATTATCGTACATCATAATGACGTAATTTTAAAATCATACATTTATGTCAGTAGCAAAGTCACAGTTATACGTAATATGGATGTCACTCTTAAATCATTTTTTTACATCAGTGGCAAGTCAATATTTTACGCAATACTGATGTAATTTTAGTCATAGTTTTTTATCATCTATTTATTAAAATAAAACAACCATAGAAAGAACTTTCAAAAATGTGTAAATACCATCTAAACATCAAATATTTTTGGAGCCAAAGTAATTGATTTTCTAGATAATAGATTATTCAGATGTATTCGATTAAATCATTAGCGTGAGCATAAACAGATTAACTTTATGTTTTTAAATGATATACGGAAAATATCATAAAAATGACAAAGACAATGTTACAACAGTTTGAGATCTTTTAATATTAAAATTATAAAGTTTAGTGTCGCAATTGTTCAATCGATAAAATTTCATACGATTTTGTGGAATTATTCAATGTTTCGCAAAATTTGATATAAAATTTTGCAAATTTTACATCACAATAAAAAATTAAAAAATTTGAAGAAATAAAATTTTTAATGATTATCATCGAGGCCGACAAATATTGTTTTTATAAAATTTCATATAAGTTCGTGGAGTTTTTTTAAATTTTGTAAAAATCCATGACGAAAACTTATGAACTCTGTCTTTACCAGCATTTCACTCTAAATACATCAATTAAACATAAGATTCGAACTCTCGTGATGTAACCAGTGAGCAACGTTCAGAACTACCAGCCAAGTGGAGCCGTGTTCGAACCCAGCAGACGCCCAGGATTTTTTCATCATTTACTGCTATCAAATCTTGTTTCTGAATTTGTAATGCATTCACGTGGTAATAATCAAATCAAAAATTCAGTATTGAAATTTTTTTTTTTTTTTTTTCAAAAATATTTTTTCCGGATTGATAATTTGGACATAACCCATATGTCATATTGACGTCATAGAATATCACACAGACATCACATTTACGTCATTAGTTTTACATCATAACCTAACGTAAAAAAGTGTGAACTAATGATTCAAACCTGACTCATTTATGACTCATATCTTACGTAAATGATGACATAGCTTAACGTCACTCAGACGTCAAATTTACGTCAATGTGTTTACTGGGATATGTATGTATATATATATATATGTATATATATACCCTCGCGTAATTGCCATAACGGTATTTCTACGGTATTTTCCTGGTATTTTTTGGGTATAAGTATTATTACGGTATACCCACGGTATAAATGCGGTATGTTTGTGAAATTTTATTACCGTAAATATATTGTCTTGATACCAAATTTATATAGGGACTATACCGTATTTATACTAAGGTTATACCGTATTTACGCTCTCGCTATACCGTATTTATACGATGATTATACTTCATTTGTATAGTTTTTATGCTGTACTTAAACGTTGGTTATACCGTATTTATACGGCCGCTATACCTCATTTAAACAGTGGTTACACGGTATTCATAAAATGTTCGCACCATATTTATACGGTGTTTATG
Organism: Microplitis deprimator; assembly: GCA_964016945.1. Classification (NCBI taxonomy): domain Eukaryota; kingdom Metazoa; phylum Arthropoda; class Insecta; order Hymenoptera; family Braconidae; genus Microplitis; species Microplitis deprimator. The sequence continues at coordinate 13,572,791 of OZ024709.1, read as the reverse complement.
CCGTCTCACTCTTACAAGCTGAAAAATACTTTTCATATCTTTTAGTTTTATTAACAAGCAATCTTCAGATTCTATAACAGATACAATATGTTTTACTACTACTTGCATTCTTAAATGACTCATCTCTTCACTATGTTCTGCTTTCGATTGTTCAATAAAAAAATAGTTCATTTTCACTTTCAAAAAAAAATTTTTTTCAAAAAAATTTCTCTCATATTAAAAAATAAAAACTCTTGAAACTGGTAAAAATTTTTCAATTTAAACAAAAATATGCTGACTTGAAGAAAAAAAATTTTTATTCAAGATAAAAGTTTCAAGATAGTTATTTACTTGGTGCAAGAAGATTTTAGTTTTCCGAATCGTTAAAACAAAATTTCTTGAATCAGGAATTTTTTTCTTGATTCGAGTTAACTGTTTTTTCTATATAGTAATAATTTGCAAGAACATCAGATAATTTCGAAATACATTTAGGATCAATATTAATAACTAGAATTATTTTATGATTAAAAATTATAAAAGTTCTTCAACTTAAACATGTTAAAACACTGCAGTGTTTATGTAGTATGGGTATTTTGACATAAAAGTTTTTTTTTAGCTCATAAAGTTCTTTTTTTAAACGTTATGAAAACCTACACGCGTCTTTTGAATTTTAGTTTCTCTACACAGAAAATACAGTTAACGAACCAAGAAAAATATTCTTGATACAAAAAAAATTTTTTTAACGATTCAGAAAATAAACATTTTCTTACACCAAATAAATAATTATTTTGAAATTTTTATCTTGAATCAAAAATTTTCGAATCGGAAATTTTTATTTCTTAAGTTAACATATTTTTATGCTTTAATCGAAAAACTTTTACTTGTTTTAAAAGTTTCCATTTCTTAATATAAGAGATATTTCATTGAAGAAAGCCGTGCCAGGTTATTGTAGCAATATTGCATTTTTTTGTTTAAAAAAAATTAAATTCCTTGAAATAATTACTATTTGTTTAACGCAAGAATTTTCGTATGCTCTAATCAAGAAAAAAAAGTTGCTCAAACCGAGAGAAAAATTTCTTGGTAGAAAAGATATATATGGTGGAGAGGAAAGTCACTGATGCTAGGCAGCAGCAGCGAAAATAGTTCGGTGCTCGCCACTAGATAGCGCCTACGACTTGTAGTGTCCCTGGTAAGAAACTGATTTTAGAAGTTTTATATTCCAAACTTGTGACTATTCTGGCCCGGGTACTCCTCCGTTATTTAACGGAGTGATAGGTCCCTTTTTCGATGGTAATATAGTACATCCTATATTACATAATGACAAAAATATTTATTATTAATGTTTTCATAAATAATTTATCTCTGAATTTGAACTTGAACCTTAAAAAAAAAAATTTTAATCACAAGTCTACAGAGTCTCTACTATATGATTAAAAATATACGAGTAACATAATACATTGTAAAGCAATATATATATATATATATAATTCCGTATAAACACCTTATTAAATCAGTACAATTGTTGTGTGAACTCGGTAGAAATACCGTATTATTACGGTAACAATGTCATATTATTACGGTAGAAATGCGGTATTATTACGGTAGAAATTTGGTATTAATATCATATTATTGACTTACTTAATACTTATTATCGACTACGTTTATCCTCTTTTAATACAGTGTTCAAACCGTATCATGAAAACGGCGAGGGTATATATATATCGCGTTCCATAAGGTAAAAGGGCGCGTTGCTACAGGTTAGTAGGGAATTATGCTAAAAGGGGACATAAAAAAATTTTTTTACCATTAGCTTTGAAATTTTTCGAAACGCAAATCTGCAAAAAAAAAAAAATTTGGGCATCCTTAAGCTAAAAGGGCGTATCTCAAGACATACGCCCTTTTAGCTTTTGAAAAGTAGTGCCTAAAGCTAAAAGGGCGCATAAAAAAAAATTCAAGTTTTAATACAAAATACTGACTAAAGTTTCACAAGACAAGTTAAATGAAAAAAACAGTCTCCTACACTTTTCTTTTCAAAATTTATTGAAAATAAAATAATTAAAAAAAAAAACATAAAAATATCAAATTTGTAATTAAATAAAAAATTTTCACAACGATTATAAAAAATAAAAATTTACTGACTTTTTCTTTAATTAGTATTTTGGATTATGGATCCGTCATAAATCAGAATAATATGAGAAAAAAAAAATCCCAGGTACTTAATAATAAAGAAATAATTATTTTTCTAGACATATTTTTCACTTTATTATTGAAAGAAAGTATTAGTTAAAATACACTTTTTTGACTGCAGCATTTTTTTAGGTAGATTTTTTTCAAAAATCGAACTATTGTATTTGTCCTCATGGTCGATTTTACAAGGGATTTCGTCATAAACTATCATAATTAGTTGAGTAGAGTTCAAAAATACCACTCGTTGAAAAATTTATATAAATATATATATATATACATATATATATATATATATATATATATATATATATATATATTTATGTAATAGAACCGACTTTTGAGGACACGATTGCGTCTACAATTCTTATCCGATCTTAATGAAATTTCCTACACTTATTCTTAGTGTGATTACCACGGTTAAGTTCGAAGATGGGCTGATTCGGTCGATTAGTTTAGAAGTTATGGCTGTCTGAAATTCCAACGATTTTTCGAAAAAATCAATTTTTAATCACTTTCAAGTCCATATAACTTTAAAACTACAACTCATAGATAATTTCCGTAAAAAGTATCTAAAAGCTTGACTAATAATTTCGCATTAATGACCTTAAGCTTTATGTTTTGACTATTTCTTCCAATAATTTGATATCCTTGAACTTTTTAATGAAATCAAAAATGTTGAAAATATGGTTTTCATTCCACATAACTTATGAATTTCCCATTATAATACAATTTTGTCACGTGTATTTTATTGTAAACAAAATAACCTGTTAATTTCACAGCTATTTTATATTTTGAAAGTATTATTGTTATTTCAACTGGGCTTGTCATGGTAACAGCGATTACAATCATGATCTCATACTAATTAAATTTTCAATACTTTAATTATGTGAAGGTTAGTTCGGTACATTACCGATATAATGTTATGTCAAATCAACTATCTGAAGTTCTCTATCAATAATAATCGTTGTCTTTTTTTACCCTCACTCCTAGTAAACGAGTCTAATTGCATATCATGACTATACACTAACAAGATATGTATGTATAAAACTATTTTTTTATATCAATTAACTGAAAAATCTACCTTCCATTTCGGCTGCCGAATGGCCTTTTTTTGTTTGAAGACAATAAATTTTCTCGGAATAAGTGCTATTTTTTAGAGGCAAAAATTTTTGTATGCCCCAAAAAAAAAAAAATGCTTAAACTAAGAAAAAAATAACTTGGGAGTAAAGTTATATATGTATATATGTAGGAAAGAGAAGTCACCGGTGCTATAAGCAGCAGCAGAAGTAGTTCGATGCTCGCCACGAGATCGCGCCCTCCAGTTGTACTGTCGCTGGTAAGAAACTTATTTCAAAAGTGTTATATACAAATGTTGGAAGCAATTTTCGCCCGAGTACTCCTCTGTTATTTGACAGAGTGATAAGTTTCTTTTTTAGTGGTAGTATAGTATATTCTATATTACACAATGACAAAAATATTTATTATCAATGCTTCCATGAATAATTTTTCTTAGAAATTAAACTTGGACTTTCAAAAAAAAAAAAAATATTGTAATAAAAAGTATAAAGTTTCTACTATATGAACAAAAATTTACAATTTATTTAATACATTGTATAGGACTTTAATTAAATATAGTTCTATATAATTATATATAATTTTTTCACCCGGGAACTTGGTGAAAATAAATTATCTAGTAAATTTACGATACAGCTTACTGAAATTACAAACTATTTTCAATACAAATTGCTTAGTAAAATTACAACATTTGTATATTAATATTACTAAACGAATGTTCGATAGATGTTTAGTAATAATACAATGAATATACTGTAATTTTTGTAAACTGTTAAAATAAATTGTCTAGTAAATTTACAATACAGCTTACTAAAATTACAAACTGTTTTCAATACAAATTGTTTAGTAAAATTACATCATTTGTATTTTAATATTACTAAACAAATTTTCGATAGATGTTTAGTAAGCTTCAACAAATATTTTGTAATTTTCCTAAATGGAGTTGAAATAAGTCGTATAGTAAATTTACAAAACTGAATAGTATTATTACAAAATTGTTATGTCTTAAAACTTCCTACACATTTGTTCTAAATTTACTACAGAAATTTTTAACAGTGTAAGTCACTCACTTAAACAGAGTATTGCGATAATACTTAAACTTTTTTATATCATATTCGCAATACCAATTCATCAGAAAAGTGTTTACCAATATAGGACTCAAACTTTTTTTTCAGTGTAGGCTTGAAAATTCTGATGGAATCAAAAAGTGTTGGAAATATGGTGTTCATTACACATAATTAATGAATTTCCCATTATAATGCAATTTTTTCAGTTGTATCTTATTGTGTTATTTTATAGTTTAAAAGTATCTTTTATTATTTATGACGTTTCAATCGTACCTGTACGTCCTATCACTAACTGGTCTTGCCATCGTAATACCGATTACAATTATAATCTCATACTAATTAAATTTTCTACACTGATGATAAAAAGAAACCTTTGAGTCAACTTGGTTTGAGTTGAGCCAAATACGCGACGGCTCTAAGTACGACGAAACACGCTACGACTTTGGCTGAAAATCCACACGTATTAGGAGGGAATTATCTACTCAAATACATGGCGTACTTGTGAACATATCATTTGCATTTGCGACGACTTTTACGCACTCAATTCAAAAATATATGTAATTGAGTCAACATACTAGAGACTTTATTCCGCCTACTTTTGCTTTTGTTTCTTCAATGCTTGAATTTGATTTAAAAAATAATGATATTCTATCTTTTTTTTTAATTTGAGTAAACTTACATTTAGTCGTAAGAATATAATTTTTTTTCAACTCAATTGCTTTATATCTTTCTTCTAAAACACCATGAATTGTACGAAATTCATATATCGTGACTGCAATTTATTTGAGTTGTCGAGTCATTTATGATCGATCTTCCATCAAAGTAATACTCTGTAGAATGGAATGGAACCAGAGTGTTTCCAGAGTCAACGAATACTGAAAAAAAAAAAAAATTACCGAAATTTATTATTTTTATATTATTCAAGAGCATTTATTGAAAACAAAAATCACTTTTTTTATGACTCGAAACGTACTTTATATTTCTGGATTATAAAAAAAAATTATCCAAGGACACAAAAATAGACATTGTTGTCACAATGTAATATAGGATATAGTATATTACCATCAATAGAGGCACTTGCCACTATGTCGGACAACAGAGGAGTAGGCGTGCCAGAATTATTTTCAAGTATAGAATATAACAACTCTGGAATATATATCTAACCAGGAACAGCACAAGGTGTTGAGTGCGATCTAGTGGCGAGCACCGAACTACTCCCGCTGCTGCTTCTCTTCTCCGAGTTCGGTACCCCATGAAAAACATTTATAAAAAAAATATATTAAAAATACATAAAAAGTACATAAATATATATAAAATATGTATAAAAAAAAAATTTTTAATAGCTAACTTTTGGCTGATTTTTGTATATATTTTGAATGTAATTTAAATATTTTTAAAACATATTTTAAGGTGTATAAGAAATTTATGTTTGAAAATATATAAAAATTATATTAACAATATATTTCAAATATATAAAAAAATATGATTATGATAATATAAAACATATATTTTTAATTTAACCAACAACATAAGAAAAAAAAAATATAAAATTCTATATTTTTTAAGTATTTGAAATATATTTTTTTAATATTTTCATAGATGTATTTTTCATATATTCTAAGATATACGAAAAGGGGAGGCAAAATAGGGAACTCCCAAAATTTTTTAAAAAAAAAAAAAATTTTATTTTTAAAATGTTCATTAAACCTTTCAAAATCACTTGAAAAATCATTGAAAAAAAAAGATTTACTGAATTTGAGTCCTCAATAACTTTGCATTTCCTTAAGTACCCCGTTTTTTAATATACTCGAGTTACATTAAAAATATGTAAAATATATACGAAAATCGGTCAAAAGTTAGCTATTACATGGTGGCCACATTTGTGGAAAATCTGGAAATGTCAGGGAATTATAAATATACTGGAAAAGTCAGGAAAATGTCAGGGAATTTCGTCGCAATGCTGGAAAAATTATCACTTTCTTTCTTTTGACTGAAAAAATCCGAGACATTTAATTTTCTGTCAAAACTGTTCAAAAAGTTACGCGGAGCGAATGCGGTTGTAAAACCAGCTTGAAAAAAAATTATTAGACATTGATTCCAATAGTGAAAAAATAAAGCAGTTAGAATTAAAAAGGCTGTTAGAAAAAAAAGTCTTAGTAGAAACCAATCGCCGGGATCTTGAAGCTATTAAAATTCATATTGACAAGTTAAAAAACTAAAAACATTAACTGTATACATAAATAATGCATTAATAAGTTTCACTATGTTTATTATTCGCGTACTTTATTAATACTTTATTAATATTCTATGAAATATTCTTATTTATGAAATTTATTCTATAGTGAAAATGGAAAATTTATTTTTGTTTTATTATAGAGTAAGTTATATAAAAACATGGATTTTAAATCAAAAATAAAAAATTATTCATTTAATAAATAAAAAAAAAAAAAATACAATGAACATTAGCAAATAATAATAAAAGTTTTATTTAACGACAATGATTAATTATTGATTAAACTGACTTATACCATTTTATTTTAAATTAAATAAATATTTCCAATGATTTAATATTACTACACATAGTCAGGGAATTTCTGAATTATTTGACTGGAATACCTAGGAAACTTAGAGAATTTAATCTCGAAATTCTGTGGCCACCATGTATTAAAAATATATTTTTTACATATATTGTGAACGTGCGTTTCTGATTTTACGACTTGAAAATCGAGCGCAAAATCTAACAGATTCAACGGCCACCTATTAGAACAATTATATGTTAATTAACACTTCTCAGTCACTCGGGGCCATGTCAGAAGACCCCTAGATCAAATTCTATTTGAATTTAGACGACAGTGGAGTAGTTCCACGCCTCCAAAATTAGCATATAAAAGGGCCAGTAAACAACTGCTCGAGGACTTTGGCCCTGGCCATCACCTAGAGTGGACTGATAACGCTTAGCGAGGTCCCTACTCTAGCACCAGGACTCATTACAATTTATATGAGTCGGCCTAACGATAAGTTTATTATATCTAGTCATTTAGCCCAGTAATCAGTTCTATTTCGTTTCAGCTATTACCTGAATAATTTTGTCTATTGAAACTTTTATTTATATTAAAACTAAATTATTAATTTTATAAGCGATTCTTGTTTTGATTCGAATTAATTAATTAAGGAGATTTGTGAGACTCCTTCGTCTGGTTAAAGAAAACCAAATTTTATTACCAAGTAAGTGTGGTGGTTTGGTGTGCAACGTCTGCCCGAAGAGGATCGACATCGAGTCCGAGGAGCTCGTAAGGATTTCACTGAAGAGGATTGACCTCGAGTCCAAGGAGCCCGTGAGGATTTATCGAAGAGGATTGACATCGAATCCAAGAAGCCCGCAACAAATCGGAGACCGATTTCACCAGTAAGCCAACGTATAACCAGTTAAGTTTCGACAAATTATTAATAAGTTTCCCTCTCTCTCTCTTCAACGTATCGTAAATTTGATTAATTATACATTTTGTTTCCCGCGTCCAATAAATCTTATGTAATAAATAAATTTAATGCTGGACGCTCAATTTTAATTAATAATTTATAAAAATAAAATTAATAAAAGGGGAAAACTTGTACATAAAAATTGGGATTTGGTTAAATACAATTTACCACATATAGTTTAATTGAGTCTCTTGAACAAATGTACTTATCACCAACGTCACTTAGACTTAGTTATATTTCAGCCGCGTGTCCGGTCAGAACGAGTCTACCTACATCCTGAGATCTATTTCCCGACCTTCCGAACCAACAATAAAATAACTTTAATTTACATCTATATTTAATAATTTAAAACTAATTAATTAAAATTATTCGGGAAAATTCATTAACTGTAGTTCGTGGCTACGGAACACGACGTAGCTGGGGCCCATCGTTATAATATTTTATATATATTTCTATATTTCTTATTTATTTTTTTCATACTAATAATATATATTTTTTATATATTTAAACATTTATTTTTTTCATCAATTTTTTTTCACCGGGGACGTTTCAGGTAATAAAAAAATGATTTTTGTATTCCATTGATGCCCTTGAATATTCTAAAAATAATAAATTTCAATAAAACTTTTTTTTTCAATGTATTCATTTACTCTGGATACACGCAATCGATGAAATATTTAAGTTCTTCACCTAAGAAAGTACATTGCAGGTAGCAAATAAGCAGTCATATGAAAATGAAATAAAATTTAATCAGTGGCACTAGTTCATTGTGGCCAAAAGGTATTCAATTAGTTCAAAGTCATTTGTATTATCATTGAGTAAATTATATGATTGACTCACCACTATAATATATTAAGGAAAATAAAAAAACTTAGTTAAGACAAATGCATAAAACTTTCCATCAACAACATTTACAAAATTGATTGAAAGAAATCAATGATTTCTATTAATTCAAAACAGTATTTTTTTCAAATTCATAGTTGATTTCATCACATGCATAGACTTCAGCTCCATCTCTTTTTTTTTACTGTAATCTCACATTTCATTTCATCATATACATCGTTTTGGACAGAAATATTCCTATAGTAAGCCTAAAACCGTAGTCTTTCATTCAAACCTCCCTGTGAACTTGTTTCAATTTCCATGTTTTTGAATCAATTGAAATTCAGTTGACTCAAGTGTGGATAGGCCAAGTACGCAGCGTATTTCGGAAGAAAACACGATTTTTATCAGTGTAATAATGTCCAAACATACAAGACTATCAAATTATTGGAAGAAATAGTCAAAACATAAAGTTTAATGTCAAAAATTAAAGCTTATTAAACGAGCTTTAAGATTCTTTTTACCTATGGCATCATTTTAGGAATGAAAAATGATGTCAAGTGGTATTGGTGTTATAATAAAAAAATAAATAGAACAAAAGTTATATGGGTTGAAACTTACAAAACTTTTATTAAGAAAAAACTATCCAATGGATTTTAATGAAACCAACAGTGATCGAAAGAGAAAAAAAAAAATAGAGGATACTCCTTTTTAGGTTTTTCCGAAAAATCAAGTTTTGGGGGTGAACATCACCTAAGTCCGTCTACATTGACCAACATGAAAACATCAATATTTTTATTAGCTTTGGTTTTAATTCGTCAAGAATTATTTTTTCATACATTTTTAGCAGTGACAGCTTTATAATATTATTTTTTAATATTTTACTTACCTTTTTACTTTTAATTCCAGACTTGATTAATTGTATCAGGATATCAAATTCTGTAAATATTAACATATTTGAATTTTAAGGTACATGTATTTTTTTTTTCTTTTGGTAGTGGTCCAAACAGCTTCTTACTGACACTTGAAAAAAAAAAACAGTTGTATATATTTTTAATAATTGAGTCAGTAACGTGAAAAACATCATTTTATGAATAAACTCATCTTTTTAAAAATAGTTCAGTTACTGCGATGCACTTTATTATTCACGATTAATTGTTATAATCTTGTCATTTTTTAAAGGAAATAATTCAAAGCTATACGACAAATTTGATTTTGTGTATTGAGAAAAATGAAGGTCAATCCTATAAATTTTGTAAGACTACTTGTGACCGTGCGTTTCTGATTTTCGACTTGAACATCGAGCACGAAAATCGAACTGATCTCGCAGCCATCTATTGTGATAATTATATCTTAATTGACACTCCTTAGTCACCCGGGGCCATGTCAGAGGCCTCCTACATCGAATTCTATTTGAATTTAGACGACAGTGGGGTAGTTCCACGCCTCTAAAATTTACATATAAAAGGGCCAGCAAACACTTGCTCGAGGACTTAGGCCCTGGCCATCACCTAGAGTGGACTGATGACGCTTAGCGAGGTACCTACTCTATCACCAGGACTCATTAAAATTTACTTGAGCTGGCCTAACGATAAGTTTGTCTTATCTAGTCATTTAGTCCAGTAATCAGTTCTATCTCGTGATACTTGCATTGGAATTAATTAAATAAGGAGATTTTGCGACTCCTTCATCTGGTTAAAGAAAACCAAATTTTATTACTAAGTGAGTGTGGTGGTTTGGTGTTCAACGTGTGCCCGTGAGGATTTCACTGAAGAGGATCGACATCAAGTCCAAGGAGCCCGTAAAAAATCGGAGACCGATATTACCAGTGAGCCCACGTACGACCAGATAAGTCTCGACAAATTATAAAGAATTTTTCTTCCCTCTCTTCAACGTGTCGCGAAATTTCACTGACAAATTTATTTTCAATCATGTCAAATAATTCTTTACCCATTCAAGTAATAAATCAGTTTCATGCTGGACGTTTATTTCTAATTATTTAATTATAAATTTAAATTAATAAAAAGGGGAAAGCTATTGTATATATAAAATTCGGATTTTGGTTAAATAAAATTTATAACATATAATTGAGTATCTTTGAACAAATCCTCTTATCACCAGCGTCACTTAGAATAAGTTATTATCAGCCGCGTGTCCGGTACAGAACGACTCGACCTACTCCTGAGATTCGTTTTCCCGACTTCAGAACCAGAAATTATAACAGGGCTAAGCTGCTACTCTGGTCGTCCTTTCGTCAAGGGCGCCATTGGAAGTAATAACGACCTCCCAGAGCCGGATCTTAGATCATCAGGGTCGGTTTAATTTGTTTAATTGTAAGAGAAGGATGAGGAAGGATAATTTATAAATAATTTAATTATTAATTTGACAATTTTTACTTTTATTTATTCAATAAACCTTTTTAACCTTATGACTTTTATAAACCTTATAAACCTTTATAAACCTTATAAATTTATCGACCTTATAAACCTTAGAAACTTTTTATAAACCTCATATATCTTATAATCTTCATAAACCTTATAACTTTATAAACCTTATTTCCTTATAAACCTTTTATTTATTAACCCGCATTGATTATTTATTAAAATTAACCAACTACCTTTGGTATTTTGCACACAATCGCCCACACAATATTTAAAAATAGCTTAACTTTCGCGAGACTTAATTACTATAATTATTCCTAATTTATTTCACTCACTCTGAGTCCCCTGGACTTTATTTCCACACTCACTGATTTGAAATAATTTTCCCGCAAAATCAATTAATTAATTTAAAAATTTATAGGGTAGAAGTACCGTTTTTGGCCACTTTCGAGCCAGTTTTGGCCACTTGAAAAGTTCAAAATAAAATGATTTGTAAAAAACGCAGTGACATAATTAATTCTTTTGATGTGTTTGAAGATACTTTTATCATATGATTCCAATGGAATTTTTTTTAAATACATTTTCATTGATTAAAATAAGGTATTAAATGTCCACAAATGGAGCAGTGGCCACAATCGGTGCTTCTACCCTATAATTATTAATTAATTTATTATTCAATTGTAATTTTCCTTAATTATTATAATTCCTTTATCACTCTCATTACTAAATTAATTTTAGTCAAAATCTGTGACCATTTTCACTATCATCTTTCCCTAAAATTCTTATACCAGAATTTACCCGCTACAATTTACACCTTTTCTATGTAACTTATTTCAGGTACTTTTTATCAACATAATTCTTATTTTATACAGTTATTTTCTTTAATCATTTATTTTATTTAATTAACTTAATATTACTTATTTTAATTATTATCAGTGACTGTAACCGTGAGACTTCTTACACTTATTTTTATCGAGACAATTTATTTTATTATTTATTTAATTTGTTTTATTATGTTATGTCCAATGAATTTTTTTTATTTAATTTATTTTATTTCATAAATAAATTTACGAAACTCCTCTTTACAAAAACACGCGAAAACGCAGCGTCAGTTTTACCACTATTTATGCGTATAAAAGTAGCGCGACGATTTTTGCAATAACGATTGACGAATAAATAAAAAGTTGTCGTCATTTTCCACCAATGACAACAATTTAATTACTCCCATCGAACATCAATCTAAAGTTTTTTAAATAGCCTGAGCACCATGGCTCAGGGCCTTAGTCGAATATCAGATCTCACGATCTTGAGTCTTACGGACCGCGAATAACGAAACAGCGAAAATTTCGTGAATCTTATTGCAGGAATCCGCGTTTGCGTCGAAAAGTCAATAAGAGAATTTTAATCTTTTTTTAAGAACCCTATTGCAGGAATCCGCGTTTGCGTTGAAAAGTCAATAGGGAATATTTAAATAAAAATCTATATAAAATCAATTAATCTTACTGCAGGAATCCGCGTTTGCGTTGAAAAGTCAGTAAGATACTTTAAATAAAAATCTATTAAATTCAGTTATTGCAGGAATCCGCGTTTGCGTTGAAGTCAATAACTAAATCTAAATTATTTTAAAAAATTTTCAAACATCGATTAAAAATTCGGTTCGATCGAATAGTGATACAAAATTGAATATAAATTGTAATCCAATCTCGAATCGATTCAGTTTTGCGCATAATAGCCTTCGGGCGCAACAAAGACGCATAATACAATAAAATTGTATACTTAAAAATTGTGAAAAGTTATAGCGTGTAAGTGAAGTTCAACTAAAAGATATTGTAATTAAACGTTTAATAAAAAGACTAGAGATCACAACTTCAACCTTCAGAGTTTCATTCGAAAGTAGCACATAAGATTTTATCCTACAATCCCAGCCGCGTCCATTCAACCAAATCCTTCAGGAGGAGGCCGAGTGAGCTGCAAAGTTCTAGAGGGATAAAAGCCTGCCGTGTTAGAAAAAAGAATCATCTAAAGGTAGGTGAGAGCAAATTTTATTATCCTTTCTCTCTGTTGATCGATTTATAAATGCAACGTTGACCAAGCTCGAAGGCGTTTGGGTTCATACACTCTTCGAAAAACCCACAATAAATAATAAATATAGGAAGAGGAAATCTTCCTCGTATTTTTTACTGTTGTCCGCAACCTCCATATCGCTCGTTAAATTTTTCTATCGCTACCAAAGGGAAGAATCTCAGATAATCAATTTAAGTTACAGCAGTGGACATAACAATTATTCAATTTAATTATTATTATTTAATTAATTATTATTATAGACTAGCTATTCATGACTAGATTCGACAATTTCCGGTGCGTGAGTTCCACGATTCACCTGGAAATTTCTAGAATATTTCCGGCTACCTGCCTGGAAATATTTTACAAACGCAATAGCTCCGGCTACCTGCCTGGAGTTAATTAATTAATTATTTTATTGTTTATTCCGGTTTAATTAATTTAATTATAATTTACGAAACAATTTATTTACTTTACGGACAATTAATTTATCGCGACGATACCGGACGTATAACTAAGTATTAATAAAATTTTCCGGCTTCCTGCCTGGAATAAATTTTATAAATACCTTGACAACAATAAATCCCACTTTATATGTCCTTGTCTTAGCAGTATTGTCCTGTTCTCGTCCTGGTCTCGTTCTAGTATTTGTCCCTTGTCTCTCTTCTCTCTCTCTATTACTCGTCTACGAACCTCGTTCTCTCCTTCACCTGTTATTCAGACGCAATAAGTGAATTGGCAAGGAAATACCGGTTACCTGCCTGGTATTTATTAACAAATTTAGAATTTCTATCGCTTGGTTCCATAATCGAAAACCCAAGCTATCAATTGAATAATTACCTGATAAATAATCCGGCGTCTAATGATGGCGTCTCGTTACTCTCCAACTTACACTCGGCTCTGAACTAGATCCGCTCGGTCCGGTCGTTCCGATGATTAATGCCGTTTCACGTTCCGGTCCCCGTTTATGATTACTTTCTCCCCGCATGACTTCGGGCGTCTTCGGACTTCTGTAACTCCTACTTACTTCTAATTGGGGCTGACACTCGAGCATTTGAAATTTCCACTTCCGGACGACTAGTCGCAACCTACCCGGGATAACCCTGAGTGGTTATGTCACGTGATCGACAATGCGTCTACTAGATATTATGTTGACTCAAAATTGTACGTGGTAAATTCAAATTTACCCCGTTACAAAATAAGAAAATCACTGATTAATGTTTATATTTAATGATTGATAATTTATTAAATCAAGTGATTCGGGAAATTTCTCTTAACTGTGATTCGTGGTTATTTGACAACATTTCAAGCCTTGAACATTCCGGAATATTCTGTAAATAATGGACAAATACAAATAAAGGAATGTTTCCAAAATATTCTACTCAAGGCGATGAATGAATACTCCGGAGTCAAAATGATCGAAGAAAATTCTTTACATTTTCAAGAACCATTCAAAGATTGGACAATGGACGTAGTGGAAGATAAAGAGTGGGCAAATGCACTAGTAAAGCAATAAACACCTTCCGAAGAATGTACTAGTACCCATACAAAGTTTGGATATCGGGCCATTACTGGGCCAAGAATGTCGATTAATGGCTCAGCAATGGCAATTTTTATTGGCTGATGAACGGCTTATGGCCGGAATGATAACCTCGGCCCATTAATGGCGCTCGACTATCGACCGATTAATGGCAGCCAGCAATCGGCCAAGCAAGCAAATTAATTTAATTTTCAAAAAATCTTACTATTATTATCCTAGTAGATTTCATGATCTTTAACGAAAAAACTATTTAAGTGAGGTAAATGATGTTGAAAAACCGTGATGGAAAATTCTGCTGGGCTCTGAGTGCGAATTGCTGTCCTTCTGATTGCTGGATCTGAATAGTAGCTACTGGACGAACCAACTAATGTTGAGCTTATACTTTCAAATGATTTATTTATTCATTCTACTACAACCACTCGATCTTATGAAATATAAAGAGCATTTTAATTATTACTATCGATTATTTAGAAAAAAGAAAAAATAATTTCGTACTATTTTTATTATAATTACATAATTTTTTTTAATGAAAATTCTTAAATTTAATTGATTATTTATCAAGAAGCTAGTTAAATTATCTTGCTCTACCACGATTATTGAAAACGACATTTATTTTTAGAATTTATGACTCGTTTTTTAATTAAATTAATTTTTATACGTAAAGTTATAAAATTGCGGTAGTTGATTGCAAATGATAACGAACTAAACAATATTTTAATTAATATTTTTAAATAACTTTAATCGGAAAATTAAAATATTTATTACTTAAAACTTATTTTAATTCAACAATCAATAATTATTAATTAAAGAAAACTATAATAATTAGTTATTTGAATAATTAATAATTGATTAGTAGATTTTTTAATTTAACAAGAATCAATCATGGACCACTGGTTCACCAACAGTGGCCCAACATTGTGAACCGATAATTGGCCAGTCGTAAGTAGCCATTCATTGGCCAACCATCGCCAACATCGTATGACTGTCGTTTCCTTTACGGGAAGTCATATTCTGATACGAAACCAGGAATGCCATAACATATACATTCAAAAATTTTATTAAACTTACTTCGAATTGACTACGCTATCTTGATAAAAAATTAAACGGCTGCTGGTAATTAACCAGATCTGGGCCATTACTAATGGCCAATGCTTGGCCGAGCAACAGCAGTCAGACATCGGCCAACCTACGGCATTTTTTCCACTAACGGCGACTTTGTATGGGTAATGATGAAGATTTATCTTATGAATATAACTCGAGAGCCGTTGACTATTGGCGTAGCGGGAAAAAAGAATTTAAGTACAGAGAGTGTCAGACAAAAATTTAAAAGAGTGCAATCTGTTCGTCAGTTACGACGGTAGGCTCATTTTTTTAATTGAGGAGGGACTTATAGAGAAAAATTAGCAAGAATTTGTGAATACACATTAGAAAATTTTAAAGTGACTGTAGATGCAGATTTAATAGTTCATGACTGCGGTTTAAAAAGATGGGCCTTACAAGCTCAAAAAGAAATTGGTGGCGAAGTTTTGCGTTTCAGAGCATCACCAAAATGGATCCTATCATTCGAACAAGCACATTGCATTGTATCACCCTGATAAGAAAATTCGATTAATGACGATTAAAAATGTTTTAATCGTTTCGAATCGTCATGAATCGTCAATTGATAATTAAAGATGATTCAATTTTTAATCGTTTTAATCTTCATGCAGGACCAGAAATCGCTATATATTATTTCACGATTAAAGACGATTCATGACGATTAAAAGTTTCAAATCATCATGATTTCACTGAATTCAGTACTTTTTTCATGAACATCATGATTGCAAAACATACTTTGAATAGATCTGCATATGAGAAAATAATGAATATTTAATAAACATCAGAATGGTAAAATTTTTTTTTTTTAGTTTTAATATTTTTGTAAAAATTATTTGTGAATTCTTGTTGAAGAATATGTATAAGAATAGAACGTATCTTTTTGAGATTTTTTCTTTTCTTTTTTGAAGCTGATTTAAATTATACGATATTTACAATGCTTGATATCCTGATGCAAACAATCAAGCCTGGAATTAAAAGTAAAAAGATAAGTAAAATATTAAAAAATAATATTATTATTGTATCCTCGCTGCTACAAATGTATAAAATAATAATTCTCGGCTAATTAAAACCAAAGCTAATAAAAATATTAATCTTTTTATGTAGGTCAATGGAGATTTGTTTAGCGGTTGTTCACTCCCTAAACTTGATTTTTCGGAAAAACCCAATAAGACTTAAGTGAATATGAAAGTTGCTTAGGCCAAGAAAAAAATTTATCGTTTTAAAAGTTTGTTTCTTTAATAAAAACGAAAAATTTTCTAAATCAGAAATGTATTCTTTCTTTGAAAGAGAGATATAACAATTCTAAAATTTCTATCTTACCAGGGATACTACAAGTGGCTGGGCGTGATCTCGTGGCGAGCACTGAACTACTCCCGCTGCTGCTACCTAGCACCGGTGACTTTTCCCTTCTCAATATCGATCTTTTCTCCCAAGAAATTTTTTCTCTTGGCTTAAGCAACTTTTGTTTTCTTGGTCGGTGAATACACAAATACTTGCGTAAAAAATATATAGTACTTGTTCCGAGAAATGTTATTTCCTTTAAATAAAAAAATGCAATATCACCACAAAAAATATCTCTTACTTTAAGAAATATAACTCTTGAAACAAGTGATAAGTTTTTAATTTAAGCGTAAAAATATGTTGACGTGAGAGAAAAAATTTTGATTCAATATAAAAATTTCAAGATAGTTGTTTACTTGATGCAAGTAAATTTTGATTTTCCGAATCGATAAAAATAAATTTCTTGAATCAAAAATATTTTTCTTGATTCAAGTTCTGTTTTTTCTGTGCATATATCGTACCATACATTGATGGATTATATATGTATTCTTATTTGTTTCCATATATAAATAACATTCATTATTAAGAATGTCTACATTGCTCGTAAAAAATATGACAAATCTACACTTTTTACATACATAGATATATACAGTTTATTAGTCACTAAACGATTCAACAGAAAACCCAATGAACAGCCGTCTCAAGTTCGAACAACAGAAAGTCCCAGACTATAAAAAATCATCTTACTGTATTTAATTATAATGTACAATTCACTGTATGAACCGGACTCAAAACTTTAGTTATTTTCGTTAAGTATCCTGTATGTTGAGAACAATCAAAAAAATTTTAAATTATTACAAGAATCAATTAAATCACATCTAACTGTTACTACGGTTACGTTCCCGAAATATTTTATTGATTAAATTAAATTAATTATTTTTATTAAATTAATTTCACGCAATGTAACGGAAATCGGTTACGATAAGAGAGTCGCCGTGGCTCGCGGGTAGTCAAAACAGATGACGATGCATGAGATCCGGGTCACGACGATTCTCTCACAGGGAACCTCAGATGCAGCGTCAACATTTTGTCAACTCTGTTGGCTTTATTATATTTTTATAACAATAGTCAGTCTTACGAGAGAGCTCATGGAGCTCGAACCTCTACTCTCCATAAATAATTAATAAACTACAATTAATTCTAAATTAATTCAACCTTATTGTGGGGTGCCAATTGGCACCCCAATATTTTCACCTACACTTTGACCTATCCATAGCTCTATTACTACCCAGGGGTGAGCGATTATCAGCTGTTCCACCCTGTACTATAACCCTGAGCGCTCAACAGTAGTTCGGGTTTCCTTCAAGTTTCCTGCCAATTTTCCTACTATTTACCTGCTATTATAAAAATAATTATATGGAGTTGGAACCGGTATCGCAAACACTTCTAATCACGAAAAACAATTAAAATTAATAATTAATAGAATAATTGACGACCACGGCCCACCAGGGGCCTATAGACACCTAACGAGGCCAAACCTGGACATTAATGGACAATTAAATATTTCAAAATATTTTATTTAATATTGGAAATTTTCAAGTTTGTAATAGTGGTGCTGTGACCAGGATCAGAGACCATTGTTCATAAAAATAGACAATAAAAATAATTTTTAAATAATTAAATTAATATTGGAAATTTTCCAGTATGTAACAGTACTATTATTCAATAATCTTTTGAATCAGAAATATTAATACAGGAATTAATTTTATATTAATATGTTTTAATATTATTTTAGGTTAATTAAAAATTAAATTGAATGTATTGTCCTTTTTACTAATAAAAGACATTCTTTCTTACCATCCAATGCAAAAAATATTGTAACGTATCGAGTAAGAAAATCTTTCGACACTCGTGTGTTGGCATCACTTGCCTGACGGCTCGTGAACCAATAACACTCGTTGTCGAAAGCACTTTCTACTCAATTCGATAATATACTGTACTGTTATTCTTTGAACAAAAAGTTCCCTCTCTACGCGCAAGGAAAAAACTATTCAGTTTTAAATATTTGAGGCCACGAATTTACATTATAGTTACCATAGATTGATTTGTCATGTTAAATTCTTATTTTTGATATAAATTAGTAGCATACATTATATTTTTTTCCGCATAATATAATTTTATAGTGAGCTTTTTATAATTCAACAATATTAGCAATTTGATTACAATTTTTTCAAATTATAAACAATGTTTTACAATTCCGAAGTTGTAAAAAACAAATTTTAAGTTTCAAGTGTTAGTTGATTCAGTGCATTAAATAAAACTGATCAAGAAATTCTCTTGTTTATACATGAAAAAAAATTATCTGTACACTGAGAGAAAAAAGTGCATATTTTCAAGTAAAAATTCTTGATTCAAGTATTTTAGATACTTAAATAAATGCAAGTAAATAATTCCTTAATTCTAGTAAAAATAATTGTGAAATGTATTAATACTAAAAACTTAGGTTAAGTAAAAAAAATACTAATGTTAAATAATAGAAAATTAAAATTTAGTATTTAAAGTACTTGAAATAAATCAAATTTAGTACTTAAAATACTCCAATTAAATCATAAAAATTCACATCTAGTATTTGAAATATTCAAGTTCAATAATTAAAAATTGAAGATTAGTATTTAAAATACCCGTGATCAATATAGAAATATTTGAATTTAGCATTTAAAATACTTAAATTTAATAATTATAAGTTTTCATTTATTACTTAAAACACTAAAATATAATAATTAAAAATTTTCATTTAATATTTGAACAACTTACGTTCAGTAATCAAAAATTTATATTTAGTAATTATAATACTTAAGAAAATTGATCAAATATTCTCATTTGGCATAAAAGTATTAAAGTTCAATGATTAAACATTTATATCTAGTATTTAATAATAATCCGTATGGATGCTTCTTCGGATTCCGCTACGCTGTTGGATATGACTGGAAAGCATTCCAAAAATCTACTCACGAGTATTTTCCCCAAGGGTATTTGTACTTTTCTACAAGGATATTCTCTTGTAACGAGAAGTTGCCAGAGTGACTTGTCCACTCCTTTGAGCGGAAATTATTACTTCTATTCTAACTGTCCAACTTGGAAAATGTTGCAGCGCTCTTCTGCGCCTAGCGGTGACGCCTGGTACTAATTTTTTCTTTTGCACTCTGTGTCTGCGCACTTTGTTATTTTCACTCGCCTTATTTTTTCTGTCTCTCTTTATTCATTTAAATATATTTATTTTTAACTTCCCGCTAAGAAAATTGTAAATTTTTGAAAATTCGGGAAGTTATCCGCATGAAAAAACTATATATGGTCGAACATATATTGATAAGTATATGGTGAATATGTGACCATATATAACGGCAAAATTATTTATATCTAATTGTATATGTTTACTGAATATAATTATGATATATGTGACTTGATATAACTTCAAATGTATTATTGCCATATATATTTCTATATATGTTGCAAAACATAATGTAACAATATAATAATTCTTTATATGTAAAAGTATATAATTTAAAGTATATGATGAGATATTTTACTGCTATATATCACTATGTATAATCCTACATATATGTGATAAATGTTAATATTATTAATTTTTCTAATGGATTCATCCGATTCTAAAATCAATTCAATAATCAATTTCGTTATACTGTTCATTCTATGCTGTTAAATATAATATATATTATATATCGAATCATATACTATTCCGAATATAATACAAGTTATATATCTGCGAATAATAAAATATATATCTTACTGATATATGAAATGTTAAATGTTTAATGCTATATCAAAAATGTATTACATCATTATATCATATGTTATACAATAATCCATATATGACTAATATATTTAATAAGCGGCAAAATTTTATATATTTGTCCATATATAATTTTATCTATTTTTATTTATGCGAAGTATAATTTTCGGTATATGATCAGCTATATATAGCTTTTTAATGAGGGTATTGTTTTCACCCCGATTTTCGAAAATCAAGTTTTCATCAGATGTCGAAGTTTTGAGGTCCTACGAAGCTATTCTGACTATTTTCAGAATGATGTCCGAGTGTGTGTGTGTGTGTGTGTGTGTGTGTGCACTGTTAAAAATTTCTGTAGTAAATTTACAACAAATGTGTAGGAAGTTTTAAGGCATAACAATTTATTGATAATACCATTCAGTTTTGTAAATTTACCATACGACTTATTCCAATTCCATTTAGGAAAATTACAAAATATTCGTTGAAGCTTACTAAACATCTATCGAAAATTTGTTTAGTAATATTACAATACAAATGTTGTAATTTTACTAAACAATTTGTATTAAAATAGTTTGTAATTCCAGTAAGCTGTATTGTAAATTTACTAAACAATTTATTTTAACCAAGTTCCCGGGTAAAAAAATTATATATAATTATATAGAACTATATATTGTAACAGGGTAATTTTCAACCTTGTCAAGTTTGGCCCCTTTATTAATTGATCTTAATAAGGGCGCCACTGGAAGATAAGTCTCGGCCTTCCAGAACCGGATATGTTATTTTCAAAAATCAGGGTCGTTGAATTTTACAAGAGTGGGGAAGGATGAGGAATGAAATTTAATCATAAACAACGTTTACTGTAATTTTTAAATTTTATATATCACTTGACAATTTTACCCACCGGGTTTTATTCCACTTATACTTTTATTAAATTAAACTGTCCAACGGATCTTATATTCTTACAGCCGATGAGTCCCCTGGACTTTATTAATATAACTATTAGCCACTGGCCTGATCCCCTGAATCTTAAAAATGAGTCCCCTGGACTTTCTTAATAATTAAATTGGCCACCGGCCTGATCCCCTGGATCTTAAAAATGAGTCCCCTGGACTTTCTTAATAATTAAATTGGCCACCGGCCTGATCCCCTGGATCTTAATAAAACGGGTCCCCTGGACTTTCCTAATAATCAAATTTAATTCCCCAGGAATTATTTTTTTCTTCCACACACACACACACATAATTTAATTTTATTTATCAATTAACGCGAATTCTAATTTTAATTTTCTCAACTATAATATTAACAATTTAAATTAGTAAATCACTACACGACAAAATTTTCTCAATTTCAAGTATCAACTTTTAGCGAGAATAATTTTATGATACTGAAATTGTCGCCGACTACCGACGCTATCTCTCTCTAGTTCGCGCGCTTCTATCGCTGTCTCTCTCTATTCCGAGCACCACTAGTCTTCGCGTTATCAATTTTCTAATTTTTCTCTGACATCAATTTATTTATAACTTTACTTAATTAATTTTATTCTTAATATCACGATTTCACAGCACTGGATTTTTTTCGGTTATTCTTTATTTAATTCCGTTTTATAAATTTTTATTTGTACTTGATTTTATTTTATAGTTTTAATTATTCTTAAATTAATTCTTAATTACTAAATTATGTTTAATTATTTCTGGCTTTTCTGCCGAGAAATATCGTATGATTAATTTAACAATTTATTTTAATTATTTCTGGCTTTTCTGCCGAGAAATTTATCAGACCGCGTGTGTATTTAATAAAATAATTTTGGCGATTCTGCCGAGAATTTTATTCATAAGAAACAACCCGGAAATGGCGACTGCCCACGAATAATAATTTAATAATTAATTAAAATTAATTACTAATAAATTGTGGCTAACCGCCGACAATTTATTTACCTTTTTTCAATGTCGTGGCGTCCTTCACTTCCACCTCCAGTCCCTCTGCCGATTTCCTGGTGTCTCTTTCTTTCTCCTTTTCTCCCAAAACTTTCAATCATTCGGTATCTGTTAAAAATTCAGTACAAATTAGTTATATCTTCAGAATTGTATCGGCTCACTGCCAGATACAATAATTAATTCAATTAATATTAATTAAAGCTTCTGGAAGGTTCCACTTATAACCTCTCCAAAAGCTTTTATAATTACCTACAGTCACTCGTCTGGTTGCCGTGTCGGTCCGTCCGACTATGTATCTTTTCACCTCGTGCACTCACTAATATTATCTAGCTTCGCGATCCCCCGGACATCTTCGTAACTGACCACTCCTATCTTAATTCTAATTGGGTCTTAGAAGACGAGCTTCTGCAATCAGCGCTCTCGGTGACAAGTCGACAAACTAGACCATGTGCGCTTGCTTATGCAGGGTAATTAACCCACCGCGGGAAAAATCAATTATTTAAATTTAAATAAAAAAATCAAATCGAATTTTACCCCGTTACAATATAATTAAAGTCCTATACAATGTCTTAAATAAATTGTAAATTTTTGTTCATATAGTAGAAACTTTATACTTTTTATTACAATATTTTTTTTTTTTTTTTAAGTCCAAGTTTAATTTCTAAGAAAAATTATTCATGGAAGCATTGATAATAATTATTTTTGTCATTGTGTAATATAGAATATACTATATTACCACCAAAAAAGGAACTTATCAGCTCTAGATCTCAATAAAATACGACGATTGCCGCCTCAACCATCAAAATCAGTTTATTTGTTCGAGAGATATGGCGGGAGAAAGAAATGGTGAAAAACGGGTTTTTCCAAATATCTTCGAAACGGCTAAACCGATCGAATTCAAATTCCAATCAGCTCTAGAATTCAATGGAACGCGCCGATTGCTACCTCAAACTCTAAAATCGGTTAATTTCATTTACTATCCTTTCCTGGGTTTTTTTTTCCTTATTGGCTATCGTCCCAATAAGGTCACGTGCCACCTCTCCTAGGTTATAAAGATAACTCATAAGTAGTTCTTAGTTGATTTTTAAAATTAATTTACTGAATGAGTAAAAAGACTTTAAAAAATAGTATACTCCGAACGGCACAGTATTTAAAAAAAAATCATAGCAGCTAAATAAACCGATCTGCGAATATTTATTGGTCAAACTAAGTCAAAAAATAATATTTAGGGAAAAAAAATTTTTTCGAATTAAGAAAAAAATAGGACGAATTGTTTGCCTATGATCGCATTGGTCTCCAAATTTTCTGAATTCATCCAAGTTTTTTTGAGAATTTTTTCAAAAAAATCGAAGGGGGCATACATTTCGAAAAAACGTTTTTTTTTCTTAAAACTTAAAATAAACAATGAAGGAATTGATTAAGAATGAAAACGTATTTTTTTCACGAAAGAACATTCAAAAACGAAGATTTTAAGAAAAAAAAACGATTCGATTGGTGTATTTTTTGCGAAGTTATAACCGTTTGAAAAAAAAACCTCGTATATTGAAAAAAATCGGTATTTCAGAAACGAGTAGTCAAAAAAATTTGAAAAAATTCATGAGAGCGTTTTTTATCAGCCTTCAAAACATAAACTTTTCAAAAATATCAGAGGAGGTGACCTCAAAAAGTGGCCGATTTGGTATGGAATGCCCCATATATAATTATATGATTTTATCTATAATCATATATATTTATACATTCGGTCGAAAATTTTTTATATAATTTTATACAATTATATAAAATTTTATATAATTGAGTTCTGAGAAATCCTATCTAATGGGAATTTCGGAGTTAATATATATTAAGTTGTTCGGGTGGAATCATAACATTTTTTGAAATAATACAGATATGATCAAATAATGTAAGATTATACGGAATAACTGATTTTACAATGATTTATAAAATTTTATGAAGTCTATAAAATTTTTGATTTACCGCATTCATAAATGTTATAAAGTATACAAATGTTTTTCAAATTTCTTAGAAATACATTAACAAGACCAAAAGCAGGACGACAGCAAAAAAATTTTGAAGTTTAAACAATGAATTAAGTTATGAAAAACTGAGATATAAAATTAAAAAAATTTTAGTTAAGTTTAAAAAATTATAACTTCTGATTTTTTTTTAATTTACGAAAAGAAGTCATTATCGCCCCGCTACTAGTAGGTATACCGCTAATGGTCTTTTTAATCTATGAACTTTAATGTAATTTACTACAATGATAATAACAGATTCAATTGTTTATTGATGTCTTTAATTTTCTTAAGTTCATTTGAATTCAAATAAATACAATTAACTCCTCTTGTCAAGTGTTTGATATAGCACTGTGAATAACAGCTCAGATTTCGGATCAGAAGGATCCGGGTTCGAGTCCAAGAGTCCGCGAGTTTTTTTTTTTTTTGTTTATTTTATGATAATTATTGTATATATTACTTTATAAAGTTATATATAATTATATAAAATTATATATAACTATATAAAATTAGATCAAACCAAAACTCATATCTAATTTTATCTAAGCATTTATATAAAATTGTATATAATTATATATAAATTTTTTTTCCCTGGATGTGTTCGAAATCATACCATCTATTCCTCTTTATGGTTTGTTTCGATTATCATATCATGTCATCTAACTTTTTTTTTTTAGTTTAAATCATATTATCGAAAAAAAAATTGAAAAAACACAGTTTTTAATATTTTTTGCAGATATTTCATATTTTATTTTTTCTGATATGAGTCAAATAGTATATTGCATAGTTAGGTTACTAAGATAGTCTTTATGTGGCGAGTGCAATGTTTTCAGCACGAGTCGTAGGGTCACATACACGGGCCTCCGGCCCGTGCATGTGACCCTACGACTCGTGCTGAAAACATTGTACTCGCCACATAAAAACTATCTGAGTAACCTACTATGCACTATATTTTATTCAACAATTGCCTGATTTACGTGATTTATGACAATTTGCGATGCGAAGTCTGTGGCTGTTTAGCGACACGGTGCTTTCCCGAAATTACAACAAACCATCGACTCTAAAAAAATGGCAATTTTTCCAAAAATTAATTTATTATTATTTTATATTAAGCAATTTATCATTATTTATTTATAGCTTGACAATGAGTTTTAATTGGTTTAAAGGTCACATGACATAACAGTACATGGTATAAAAAATAATTAATTTTAGACATTTTATTTGACAGTAAATAATGCTAATTTAAATATTAATTAATAAAAAAAATACAACGACAACCATGTGATACAGCACTCTACATATGATGAATTGATGTAGCCATATTTTGTGTACTAGCCGTTCAAATTACATTTTGACTAGAACTTCAAGTTGTTCTATGAGTTCTTATGATGCTTAATAGATGGAGCTCAGTTAAAAATCTTAAGACGCGTGGTGAGATGTTATTTCAACACTCACGTTTCACAACGCCGGTGGAAGTCGAGGACATCTACTTTGACTTTACTCAACTTCTTTACACCGATCGATAAACAGCTGTTTAAGGTTCGCAACGCAAACGTCATAAAGCGCGCAAATCAGGCCTGCGTTGAATAAACTTATTTAAATCTTGATTTTGATCCCTGACATGGATTTTTGCCTCAATACACATATTTCATTGAACATAGTCGGGAATTAAATTTTAAAAACCGCTTCTTCATTAATGATTTTCGATTCTTAAATTTATAAATTTTAGCATAAAACGTAACTTGTTAGAGCTTGAAAAGATCATAAAAAAACAATTACATGTAATAGCATTTTCGAGCTTGAAGAGCTCAAAAATATATATCCACACTAATGTTTTAGAGCCCGTTTAGCTTGAAAACAGTGGGAAGTTTTAGAGCTGGCCCGCAGGGCCAACTGATACCCATATTTTGTTTTTAACACGCATTATATTTTTTTGCGTTTATTTGATTTTCTTTTAAAATTTTTTTTTTCACATATGTGAATGTTTTGACTCGTCACACTATGAAAAAAAATCGGTCTGTCAGTTGACCCTGCGGGCCAGCTTCAAAACTTCCTTCAATTTTCGAGTTTCTTGAGCTCGAAAACATTGTCGAGAATACATTTTCGACTTCTTCGAGCTTGAAAATACTTTTGAGGGCCTTTGTTTTTGAAAAATAACGTTTTTTACCATTTTTTCTCCAACAATATCTCTCGAACGAATTCATCGATTGCAACGGTTGAGGTGGCGATCGACGCGTTTTATTGAGTTCTAGAGCTGATCAAATTTTAAAATTGATTTATCGAGTCGTTTTTGAGAAATTTCAAAAAAACTAAAAAAAAAATTTTTTTTTAATTCTTTCGTTCACGGTTTCTCTTAAACGAATGATTCGATTTTGATAGCTGAGGTGGCATTCGACGCAGCTTATAAAGTTTTAGAGCTGATTAGATTTTGGAATCAATCCATAGAGCAAATTAAAAGTTATTCAAAAAAAACATTTTTGAAAAAATTTTATTTTTGGAATATCTCCGAACGTACTCTACCGATTAAGCTTAAATTTCCAGTGCTTATAGTAAATAACAAGCCGCGTCGAGTGACACCTTGACGATCAAAATCGGTTCATCCGTTCAAAAGTTACAGAATATTTACATACGTACGTACATACATACATACATACACTCGAACATCATCTGGAATTTAGTCAAAATAGCTTCCTAGAATCGCAAAACGTCGACATCTGTTGGAATTTCGATTTTTGCAAATCGGGGTGAAAACAATAACTTCCCGAAATTTTTGAAAATCTTCGACTTTCTTAGCGGGAAGTAAAAATATCCCTGAGAAATTTTTTTACTTAGTTTAAAATTTTTTTGTTTTAGTTCAAGAACTTTTTTTTTGACTCAATACAAAAAATTTCTTTAGCCAAGAATAAAGTTTCTTGGCAAAATGATTTATAAAACAAAAGCGATAAAATTTTTTAATTTATTACCGCATTCATAAATGTTATAGAGAAAAACTTTTTTTTAAATTCTTGGAAATAGACTGACAAAACCCAAAGCGGGATGACAGCTAAAAAATTTTTAAGTTTCAGCGATTAATTATGTTATAATAAACTCAGACATGAAATTAAAAAAGTTTTAGTGAAGTTTAAATGATTTTAACTTCTCATTTTTTTTAATTTGCCAAAAGAAGAAATTATTGCGCCGCTATCAGTGGGTATACCACTATTGGTCTCTTTACCCTATAAACAATAACATAATTGAATACAATACAAATAATAGAATCAATCATTTATTGATGTCTTCAATTTTCTAGTTGATTTGTATCCAAATCAATACAATTAACTTTTACTTTCAAGTGGTTCATCCAGTACAGTGGTGAACACATCCGACTTCGAATCAGAAGAATTTGGATTCGAGCCCATGATTCGGCGAGATTTTTTTTTTTTTTTTTCATGGCTGTTATTGTATATGTAACTTAATAAAGTAATATATAATTATATATTATATCTCGATTAGACTTTAAAATTGTATTTGAAAATTTATAATTTGAATTATAATTTAGAGTTATAATTTATGGTTTATAATTTGGATTATAATTTAAAATTATATCTTAAAAATTATAATTCAAATTACAATTTTGAAGTTAGAATATGATTATTGTAATCTCGATTATAATTCTAAATTATATCTCACGGTTATAATCTTGCGGCAAAATGTCATATAATCTAGGATATATCCAAGTTATAATCATGGATACATATTTGACTACATTTTCGGTTATAAATATTTTCGTGTGGGTAATTATCATTAGATATTGAAAATTTTTATTTAAAATAAAAAATTACAATTATACATAAAAAATTACTATTATTTGTAGAAAATTCAAGTTTATTGTAAAAATTTTCACAATGAAAATTTGAAATCTTATAAAAATAGTTATTTCCAATGTAATTTTATGTAAGTAGTGTACATTTTAGAATGTCGGTAAGACAAATTGCTACTCTGGGAGATAAAAGTACTATTTGAGATTGTAATTTCTAGTTCAGGGTATATAATGCCATTGATGTTGTATCCTACCCATATACTTGCTATAAACTCAGAATTTCTAATCGTCATTGTGGCTGAGCTGTCAACGTACTTGATCAGGGTGTGAAGAAACAGTGAGGACTGGGTTCGATCCCAGATGAAATTGACGCGTATAGCACTTAATTGTTTACTTCACCATCATTATATAAACGTGGACTTTATTTGCTTACGCAAGTAATAATTTAATTAATATAAATCTTTTTTTCGGTGCATACTGTTATTTTAAAAATTTTAATTTATTTACAAAAAAAAAAAATTTTCATCAAAATAAGACATTTCATTTATCGATAGCTTTATTGAAAATATTTACAACTAAATAAAATATTCAACCAAGTCCATATGGTAACCGCGTATTACTCGCATTGTTATTTCTTTTACTCTTTTCCATTAGTCGTACGTGCGTTATTTTCTGCTTGTTTTGGCTAGCTTACAAAACTACTTTACTGAGAATTTCAAATAGACTGATTATTAGATACTTTCTTCCATCAAATAGGACAATATTTTTTTTTTTTTTTAAATTTTTAAATTTTTATTACCATAAATTCTTTGAATTTTTAATTCTACAGATGGATTAGTGGTGAATGGAGTAGATGCAGTGCTAGCTGTGGTGGTGGTTCTAGAAACAGGCCTATTTATTGTACGGAAAAAAACGAAAATGATACTATTAAGGTAAGACAATATTGTCCTCGGCTAGTTACTAAAATATAAAATGTAAAACTTTTTTCTTTTTCTTATGAACCGAATCGATTTTTATTAGTTTTATCTTAATATTGTAGCTTCCTGATCATAGATGTAATCCCAGCCATAAACCAAAAAGCCAAGAAACTTGCAATACAATTTCCTGTCCAATGTGGGAAACAGATCAATGGAGTAAAGTAAGTTATTGCATTGATTTGTTTATTTATTTAAGTTATTGAATTATTATTTTAATTAGAACTTGTTTGATAAGTGAACTATTTAAAAATTAATTTCTCTTTAGTTTTCTTTCCTTTGCTCAGATGTTTTCATAGATTTAAAAGAAAAGTTGGAAAATCCAAAAGTGCACACCTAAATTGCTCACTTTATTTTAGTCATTACTTTTATTTTATTTTTAATTCATAACATTGTTTTTAGGTAGATTTTTCTAAAACCGAACTATTGTATTTGTCCTCATGGTCAATTTTTCGTGGAATTATGTCACAACCTATTATAATTAGTCAATTAGGTTTCAAAAATACCATTCGTTAAAAAATTTACGTATGTAAATATTAGACTGGGTCTAAAAAATCGACGATTTTTTTTTTTTCTTTCGAAACTAAAAATATTACTCCTGATGACCAAAAAAAAATTATTGTGCAAGTTTGAGCCCTTAATATTGATATTAAGAGGTGTATCGTTGCGACTTTTTGTTTTTTGACAGAAATTTCATTTTTTACCCAAAACTCGTAATTCATACACCTTAAAGAATTGAACAATGTATATTCTTAAAGGAAGTTGAATTCCCAACAAAAAGTCTCTCTTAGTAAATTGACGTCAAACGAGCCGTTTCCTTGTAACCGTGCCTTAAATATTGTTTTGTTTTTTAAATTCTTTGTTTCTATTTTGGATTTTTGTAACTACTAGAAATATTAAAACTTTTTCTAGTCAAGATACATATTTTTGAAGGAAATTTAATGCTCTACAAAAAAAGGTCTTTTAACATTTTTTGCTAAAGTCACTCCTTCAAAAGTTATTCAAGGTTGAAGTTGAGTCAAAACGACTTAAATAACCTATATAACTTGCGAAGGAGTGAATTTAGCAAATAATGTTAAAAGACCTTTCTTTGTAGAGCATTAAATTTCCTTCAAAAATATGTATCTTGACTAGAAAAAATTTTAATATTTCTAATAGTTACAAAAATCCAAAATAGAAACAAAGAATTTAAAAAACAAAACAATATTTAAGGCACGGTTACAAGGAATCGGCTCGGTTGACGTCAATTTACTAAGAGAGATTTTTTGTAGGGAATTCAATTTCCTTTCAGAATATAGATTGCTCAACTTTTTAAGATATATGATGTTATGTTTTGGGAAATTATCCCAAATTAATTAAAAATAAAAATAATTTTTAATTATTGAATTTAATCCAGGTTTGGCCTCGTTAGAGTATCTATAGACCCCTGGTGGGCCGTGGTCGTCGATTAATCGATTAATTATTAATTTGATTTAATTTTCGCGATTTTTAAATATTTTTGCGACCCGGTCTCCATATTATTTATTATAGCAGCAGGTGAATGGATGAAAAATCGGCAGGAAACTTGAAGGAAACCCGAACTGCTGTTGAGCGCTCAGGGTTATAGGACAGGGTGGAACTGCTAGTAAACACTCGCCCCTGGGTATTAATAGAGCTATGGATAGGTCATAGTGTAGGTGAAAATATTGGGGTGCCAATTGGCACCCTGCAATAAGGTTGAATTAATTTAGAATTAATTATGGAGTTTATTAACTATATAGAGAGCAGAGGTTTGAGCTCTATGAGCTCTCACGAAGGACTGACTATTTAAACGTTATCAAAAATATAATAGAGCCAACAGAGTTGACAAAATGTTGACGCTGCATCTAAGGTTCCCTGTGAGAGAACCGTCGTGACCCGGGTCTCATGCATCGACATCTGTTTTGACTACCCGCGAGCCACGGCGACTTTCTTATCGTAACCGATTTCCGTTACCTTTGCATAAAATTATTTTATTAAAAATAATTAATTTAATTTAATCAATAACATATTACGGGAACGTAACAATGATTTACGAGTTTTGGGTAAAAAATGAAATTTCTGTCAAAAAACAAAAAGTCGTAACGATACACCTCTTAATATCAATATTAAGGGCTCAAACTTGCACAATAAATTTTTTTTGGTCATTAGGAATAATATTTTCACAGTATCGAAAGAAAAAAAAAATCGTCGGTTTTTTGGGCCCAGTCTTATGTATATATTTAGTGGTTAAGGTAATATTATAAACAATTAAAACCAACTAATATTTATGATAAATAAATGTTTTATTTATTTAACGAGATTTAACGAAATTAACACAGTAATAGAAAATATACAGAAGAGTGCTTGGATGCGTGTATGCAGTCCAGCGGTGTATTACATATTATTCGTGTCTCTACGAATCAGGTAGAGACGGAATATGGAAAAATCGATGTTCGGCGTATATTGCCGAATATCATCGATCGCATATCATTGTAGCTACGCTACAGAACTCCCTTTTTTTTTTTTTTTTTTTTTTTTTAAGTTTAGTACACGATAGTTAAAGTACGGGAATATTTACAAATGATATGAATAAATAAAGATGTAAATAAATGAGTATAATACAGTGGTGAATTGTTACTTTGTAAGAATAAAAAAACTTTTATGTAAGAAAAATTTTTAAATCGCATAAATTTTTAAATGTTAAACCGGACTCGGCGTTATTGGGTCTCGGTCGCTGTGTTATTTGGCTGGGAGTTTGCTATCGTCATCTTCATGTCGATTGGATTCGCCTCGTAAACCGGCTTCAATCTGTCCACTGAAATGGCGATTTGTCGTCCACTAAAATCCACGATGAAGTATTTATCGTGTCGGGTTATTACACGATATGGACCTTCGTACGGCGCTGAAAAGGATGGTCCAACCTGGTCATTCCGTACCAGTACGAGACTGCAAGTACTAAGGCTCCTGAAACAGAAAACAGAATGCTTGCCGTGACGCGACATTTCGGCCAATACATTTTAATGTATTGACAATATCATGAGGCGTAGTTTTGTTACTGGGAGTGAGTAACTCACCAGCTAAACGAATTGGCTCACCGTACACTAGTTCAGCCGATTCGTCTGGATATTGTCTTTCCAAGCAGCGCGTAAGCCAATGTAAACGTCGATGTAAACGTTCGACAAGGCCGTTGGCTTGCGGATGATACGGTGTAGTATGTAGGTATTTTATTCCATACATTTTTAATAACAACTAGAATAACGACGATTCCAATTGCGGACCTTGGTCCGAAGTTATACGTTTCGGTACTCCGTGGCGTAAAATCCAGTGCAGCGATAGTGCATGTACTACCGTCTCTGCAGTTCCATTGGATAACGGGACAGCTTCAGGAAACCTCGTGAATCGGTCGATGATCGTTAAGCACTTGTTACGTCCGAGTAAATTTTTAGTTTTAATATTATTATCATTTTATTTTACTTTTATTGTAGTTTTTAAAATTTGTCTCAACACATAATTCATATTCGAATATTATATTAAGTGAAAAGGAATTTTAATCCTCACTATGATCAGAGTGGCAGTTGACGCACTTCTTATCACAACTGCACTCTAAAATAAGACTTAAAGTAAATAGTACCATTGTAATGCATTTCTGATATGTTTTCTTAATTGAAAAATACTTAAAAATAAATTATGGTGTTTAGACAAATGAATGTTTAAATAAATAAAAATTAAAAGGTTTTAGGTAGATAATAAAATTTAACAATTTTAAATATTGTTAAGAGTAAAATACTAAAGCGAAAATACAATAAAATAAAATAGTAACATTTAAATTAAAAATAATAAAATATTAAAATATGATAATTTAAATTAAATAAAATAAAACATTAAAATATTAGAATTTAAATAAAATATTTAAAATTTAAAAGAAACTATTAACATTCAAATTAAAGAAAATAAAATATTAAAATAAGAGAATTTAATTTAAATAAAATGAAACATTAAAATATCAGAATTTAAAGACAAATAAAATATTAAAATATTAGAATAAAACTTAAACAAAATAGAAATAGAAAATTTCATTTAACAATAATTTAAGGAAAAATAAATCGAATTATTTATTAAGATTTATGAAAATAGTAATATCAATTACTTTTATTATTATTACTATTATTACATTTATTATTAACAAAAAAGAGTAGTGAGTTGTGAAGAACTGAAAGAGAGGGAAACGGGAAATCAATGTGGAAGGGATAGTGCGGCCCCGAAACAATGGTTTTCCGAAAGGAAGTGGAAAACTTTTGGGTAGAGGTGGAAGAACGTGGGAAGAGAATGTCCCCCAAATACAGAAGTTTGAGAAACCACCCATTTTTCCGAAAGTCTAACGAACTGACCCAAAAATAGTCAGTTGTGTCGTGAGTCCCGAACTATGAACTTAATACCCGTTATTCTTCCTATATCCAAGTGATCTCATTTTCATATAGTAAAGAGTAGGCTGCTAGCCACCTTGTTTTTAAAAACCTGATACAATGAAAGATGTACACGTAGTCGATTTTAAATATGAAGTAAGGAATAGGCCAATAATTATTTACCAAAGGATGAAGACCTTCGATCAACGCATATTTCAATAAAATATCCATGTAAAATTATCGCCATTTAATATGTAGTAAGTCCACGAAATTTAATGTCTCATATATTAATATTTTTGTACTGTATCAATTAAGAAACATTCTCTACCAGTCATTTCAACTAGAGTAGGCTGGAGTATTACTCACATAAGCCACCTAATTGATGGCATGTTCAAAATAATTAGATTTTTGTAGTATACAGCGTAAAAGAAATAATTGTCATTCGTATCTAAAATTTACTTAGTATTTGTTAACAAGTTAAATTCCGAATAATTCTGTATTATATAAACTTGATTTCAATCTTTTTATTTTAACTGTTTTCAATCGAAATTTGTTTGTAACAATATAGTTATTTATTTATAATTTAAATTCATGTTTTAATTTACATATTCCTTCACTAAGGTTTCTTGTCCCCGGTCTATTGGTCGAAAGACTAGGACCAAATATACTTAATAAGTCCGATTTTAAAGTAGGTCGAGTTCTTCGCTCATAATTTGGCATCCTTAACACGTTGTCATATTATAGTCAAGGCTCAAAGCCTGCTTTTATTAAAAATCCGACGTAACACACTAATTGAAGCCTCTTGACGATTTTAAAGACACTAGGTCGATATGAATATGCTCGAATCGTTCAGTTGGAGGTTCAAAACTAGCGATCGGCGATGACACGTGTCTATGAATTTTATTTTTCTGGCAATCGATGCAAGATTTCACCCATTGTCGGCAATCTTTATTGATCGACGGCCAGACGTATCGTTTGGGAACTATTTTTAGTGATCCTTTGATTCCGGGATGAGCTAGCGAGTGCAGTGAATTAAACACCTTCTTTCTCAGCGGCTCTGGAACATATGGACGCACTGTACCTGACGCAGTGTCACAATACAGTGCAGGTCCATTATCGAGTTGTATCGTCTTTAAATTTAAAGCAGTTGTTTGACGTAACAACTGCTGAAGTTCAACTTCGGTTTGTTGAGCGTCGGCAAGTTCTTGCGACGTTATAGCAGTAGATACTGCTTCAACGCGTGACAATGTGTCAGCGACAATATTGTCGGTACCCGACACATGTCGGATATCGGTGGTCAATT
The DNA here is from genome assembly GCA_964016945.1 of Microplitis deprimator. Lineage (NCBI taxonomy): Eukaryota > Metazoa > Arthropoda > Insecta > Hymenoptera > Braconidae > Microplitis > Microplitis deprimator. Next base: position 13,537,591 of record OZ024709.1, on the reverse strand, counting down.
GACCGATGAAATCGAGTCGACGAAATTGCCAAAGCAATGCTCTTTCGGTGCGCTGTTTGTAAGCGTGCTGAAGCGGCTTGTGATCGGTGTAGATTGTAACATGCCGACCTTCGAAGATATGCCAAAAGTATTTTACAGCGTCGGTAAATATTGCCCAGTCAGCATCAATTTTAGGGTGTACCAACAACGTAGCATCCGCGAGAGCGCGTTTAGCTGACTTAAAAGACTCTTGAAGTTCTGTTGTCCAGTTGACTGGATGAGAGCCTTTGATTTTAGGTCCTTCCAAAATTTTGTTTAACGGTGCCAGAATTTCTGCAGCGTTCTTGATGAACTTTCAGTAGAAATTCACTGTGCCGAGAAATTGACGAAGAGCTTTTAGAGTGGTAGGAGGCTCGAAATTGATAATATCCTCTACTTTTTCCGGTAACGGCTTGATTGCATCTGTTGTGATCAGATGGCTGAGAAATTTTACTTCCGGTAGACCAAATTGGCATTTTGGTACATTAATTACCAGTCCGTATTCACGAAGACGCTCGAATAAAATTTTCAGATACTCCATGTGCTGCTTTTCGTCGTTTGATGCGATTAAAATATCGTTAATGTACGGAAAGACGAATTCAAGGTCGCGAGTGACCTCGTTGATGAATCGTTGGAACGTTTGAGCCGCGTTTTTAAGCCCAAACCTCATAAACCGGAACTCGAATAGTCCAAACGGTGTAATGATCGCCGTTTTCGGCACGTCCTCCGGTGCAACGGGTATTTGTAAAAATGCTTTTGCAAAATCGATGACTGAAAATATATTTTTACCGTGTAAAAATGCGGCAAAGTCGTCAAGATAACACAGCGAATATTTATCGATGAGTGTTCGATCGTTAAGCGAGCGGTAATCACCGCACGGCCTCCCTTCTCCGGACTTCTTCTGTGCTAGATGAAGTGGTGAAGCCCAGGCGCTGTTGGATGGTCTGCAAATACCTTCCTCGATCATTTTACGGAACTCTGCTTGTGCGATTTTTAATTTATCTGGAGCCAGGCGTCTTGCTTTGCATGAAACTGGCGGTCCAGGTGACGTTCGTATATGATGCACCGTTGAATGTTTTTTAGTTTGACGCTGAGTAGCATCAGGTCGAGTAATATCGCTAAATTCTCTTAATAATTCCATATACGCAAAATTACCATCGACTGCTTTAATATTAGTTTCTGCCGATGTCGTGTGAGGATTTCCGGGTGTCAATAAGCCGGCGATGCAATCACGAAGGCATTTTCGTTTCAGGTCGACTAGTAAGTCATAATGACTTGAGAAGTCTGCACCTATAATCGGTTTAGTGACGTCAGCAATTATAAAATTCCATGAGAATTCACAGCGAAGTCCAAGAATTAATGTAAGCGATTTTAAACCATAGGTTTGAATTATCGAGCCGTTTGCGGCATACAATTGGTAACCTATGGGTGTACTGATTGATTTTAGCCAGCCACGTGGAAAGACGGACAAATCGGAGCCGAAATCGACGAGATATTCTGTTCCTGTAGTTCGGTCTCGAATAAACAGGCGGCGAGAAATCGATTAAGAATCATTGGCCGCCTCTACTGATTCTTGTTTAAGTTGCCCTGCCATTTGCAGCCAGGAATGCACGATCGGGCATTTTTACCGTGCTTGTAATGGTACCAGCAGAAGTCAAACATCTTTGACACACGTGATCGTGATCGACTTCTGGATCTGCCGCGTTTAACTTTTAAATTTCTCACTTGATTCGTGAGTTGCGCAATTTCTCTGCGCAGTGCGGCAATGTCGCCGTGCTCGGCGGTTGATGGTGGAGTTGCTGTAGCAGCGGCAACTTGAAGTTTGAGCGATATCCGCTCAACCATACGGTCAGCTGACTCGGCAAGTTTATCAAGCGTTGAGTCGCTGATAGTTTCAAGACAAAGTTAAATCTCATTTGGCATATGCGAAAACCAACGTGCTTTGATTATAGCGTCACCAATGCCGCAAACTAGCGTACGCAGATAGCGTAAATGTTGCGATGGTGTCCGATCGCCAAGTCTCTCTCTGTCGAGGACCTGAGTGATCCGTGCTTCTTCGGATCTCGTGAAGCATTTTATTGAAGCGGCTTTTAAATCGCTGTACGAAGTTGTCGTAGGAGGCTGAAGGATTAACTGCTCGACTTCTGCGGCGACGCGAGTGTCAAGCAATGGAATCATCAGGTCAAATTTGGCACGCTCTATTGCTATTATTAATATTATAATTATTACCATCATAGTGTGATTATTGTTTATTCTATTGCGAGTATTATACTATCAGTATGATTCCTATGTTTGTATTATTATTATTATTATTATTGTCAGTACGAGTATATACGAATGCGCGCCGAGCGAAAATTATTATATTTATATATATATATACATATATATATGCACATATATATATATATATATATATATATATATATATATATATATTTGTGTAATAGAACCGACTTTTGAGGACACGATTGCGTCTACAATTCTCATCCGATCTTAATGAAATTTCCTACATTTATTCTATGTGTGATTACCACGGTTAAGTTCGAAGATGGGCTGATTCAGTCTATTAGTTTAGAAGTTATGGCTGTCTGAAATTTCAACGATTTTTCGAAAAAATCAATCTTTAATCACTTTCAAGTCCATATAACTTTAAAACTACAACTCATAGATAATTTCTACAAAAAGTATTTTAAAGCGTGACTAATAAGCTTTAATTTATCACCTCAAACTTTATATTTTGACCATATCTTCCAATAATTTCATAGCCTTGAAAATTTTAATGGAATCAAAAAATGTTGAAAATATGGTTTTCAGTCCACAGAACTTATGCTTGTTCCATTATAATACAATTTTGTCACGTGTATTTTATTGTAAACAAAATAACCTGTTGATTTCACAGCTATTTTATATTTTAAATAAAAGTATTACTGTTATTTTAACTGGGCTTGTAAGGGTAACAGCGATTACAATTATGATCTCATACTAATTAAATTTTCAATACTTTATTTATGTGAAGGTTAGTTTGGTACATTACCTGTATAATGTTATGATAAATCAACTATCTGAAGTTCTCTATTAATAATAATCGTTGTCTTTTTTTACCCTCACTCCTAGAAAACGAGTCTAATTTCATATCATGACTATACACTAACAAGATATGTATGTTAAAACTATTTTTTTATATCACTTAATTGAAAAATCTACCTTCCATTTAGGCTGCCGAATGGCTTTTTTTTTTTCTTATTTTCAATTCAATTTTTTGAAGTGAAACTTTTTTACGGAGGCTAAAATTAAACGATTTGAGGCGGAAAAGATGAGGTAGTGCCAGAGGAGAAACATTGAGTGAAAGTTTAGAATAGGCGAGAAGGGGAATTGCTTGTATAGCAAGCCTTATATATTTTAAAGAGTGGGGGGAGTTCAGAACAGTCGAGTAGAATGGACGAGTGTAGTGCGCATGCGTCGTAATTTAACCACGTTATTTATATTAAATACATATAAATATATATATATATATATATATATATATATATATATATATATATATACTATATTGGCCATTAGATCTTGTCGGGTAGTATAGCTTCGGGAATAAAAAATCTCTAAAAATCAAAATATGTATAACTATTAGGGTTACAAATAAGTTTCCGCCGTTTTTTAACACAAATTAAATATTTATTATAGAAGAACGCTAATATAAATTTATTTAAAATATTGCCCATCACTTGCAACCACTTTTTCCCATCTCTCAGGCAGCATTCGAATCCCACGTCTGAAGAACTGCTTGTCTTTTAAGGCTATCCACGAATCAACCCAATTTTTGGTATCCTCATAAGATGTGAACCGCTGCGCCGTCAGAGCATGTGCCATGGACCGGAACAGGTGATAATCAGACGGTGCAATGTCTGGTGAATACGGCGGGTGGGGTAACACTTTCCAATCAAGTGTTTCCAAGTACTTTTTCACGTGAGCCGCAACATGTGGACGAGCATTGTCATGCAGAAGAATAATTTTTTCGTGTCTAGAATAGTATTAAGGGCGTTTTTCCTTCAGAGCTCGGCTCTGAATCTCAACAATTGTGTTCGATAGAGGGCTCCAGTAATTGTTTCGCTCGGATTAAACAACTCATAATACACTACACCTAGCTGATCCCACTAAATACACAGCATACGTTTTTTTCCGTGAATATTCGGTTTTGCTGTTGATGTTGACGCGTGGCCAGGTAATCCCCATGATCTTCTTCTTTTTGGATTGTCATAATGTATCAACTTCTCATCACCAGTTATGATACGATGTAAAAAACCCTTTTTTTATGTCTAGCTAGCAGCATTTCACTTAAGCATAATCAGCGTTGTTGTAATAATAGTTAAATAAATACATGCCAGGACTGGTTGGTGGTTGGGATATTTGAAAAATACGCATATCAAAAAATATAACAATATTTTTATTTGTCACAGCACATAATATCACTGAGTTACACAATTAAATCGTTGATTTAATTATTTAATACTGTTAAATTGTCTGAGCTCATGAATACGTAATTAATTGAATGCAAATTATAAAATTGAGCTCGAGTAATTGATTAAAATAATTAAAGTCATTAGTTTGAATTTATTTTGAACACTGATTTGATTGTAAAAATGTCATGGAAAACAGTAACATGAAATCAGAGGTTACCGAGCGAAGTTTATAATTGAACACTTGAATTGCTATTTTTAATAGCACAAAATGCATGAATAATTGAGTTCATCAAATTATAATATAATTTATCACTGAATTTAATTTAATTTGAATGAGTTTATAATAAATTGCACTGAATGGAATTTATTTTTTGAACACGTGGTAGCATGATTACAGAGGATACCGAGCGAGAATTTACTATTAATTTTATTAAAATATTAAGCATGTTTATGATTAATTAATTATAAAATAGAGTCTTTTAATTTTATGAACACTGGATATAATTATTTATTAAATAAAAGAGCACCTGTGATGTCTCCCGTTTGAATAACTTCTTGAAAAACGTGGTCGATGATCACTGGAAGTCTTGAGTTTTTTATTAATTTATTTTTGAGCTCTGGTGCTAACAATTACAAAAATAATTATATTTTTGTTGAGCTTGATGAATGCAGAATTTATTTAACTGATTATTTCAATTAATTACTCTTAGATGAGCGCAAAATAATACGATTAAGAATAACACGTGTTATCTGTTAAATGTCTATTGGCGAAAGATAATGGCGGCCGTCTTCTCGACACGAAGCAGGAAAAAGCAGATGCGCATGCGCCGAGCTGCGCATGATCAAGTTTTAATTTATGAACGAGGCCCCAGTAGGTGCTGCCTCTATCTGCCGGAAGTGAAACTATATTTGAATTTAAATTAAATGAATTTAAATTCTTTTATAGTTTCGATTACGCAACAAGCGTTCAATATCTCTCGGCTTTAATTCGTACGGAACCCAATTTCCTTGTTCATGAATAATTCTTAATGATTTTAAACGATGTGAGACTGCTTGCTGAGTGACTTCGAATGTTAGAGCAAGTTCTTTTCGTGTTTGAGATGAATCTTCCGCCAATAATTCCTCCAATTCTGCATCCTCGTAAATTTTTGGCCTTCTACTGCGATCTTTGTCTTCTACGTCGAAATCACCGTTTTTAAACTTTTGAAACCACTCTCGACACGTTCTCTCACTCAAAGCACCCTCACAATATGCTTCTACGAGCAATTGATGCGCCTCAGCAGCAGATTTCTTGTGTTAGATTCTGGCTTATCTATTATCAGACAGAATAATTTTTTATCTGACCAGCTTGACGTCGTTAGGGTGTCGATAGACCCCAGGTGCGTCAGCTGTTGACCTTCTTTTATTTCATGCAAAAAGTTTTATTGACTTACCATGGTAGAGATTATGGGCCCCGCAAGTCGGCCCAAATAATCCCTTTCTGCTTCAACCTTTCCGCCTCAGCTGGGGCTTAGTCGTCCCTGCCGGTGTCCTTGAAATGGGCCTCGGAGTAATACCCGTAGCGAGGCTTGTGGAACGGGATGGTCTCAGAAGGTGGTGTTCGCTGGCTCACGTCAATAGTTGGTAGCGGCGTTCCACTGCTGATACCCGTCCAGAACGTGGAATGACCTTGCGGTTGATGGTGATTATTGGACACTCTACTCAACTTCGACACCACGATACCCGACTTTGGAAACTCTTTTTGAATGACCAACGTCACCGGATCGAGGAGGACTTCCTCGGCAACGATCTCTAAGCGGGGACGTTGGTGAATCGAGCGACCGAGATCCTCGTGGATCGTTCGTAATACGCGACGTAGCTGAGCCTTCTTGCCTGACCTTCGGCTTCTTGGCATGAATTCTTTTGGATTCGGGAAGGAAGTGCTTGGGCTGCCGGTCTCGGCGCCCAAAACGGGTGAGAATATTAGGCTGCCAGTGGCGGCGCCCAAACGGATGAGAATAATAGGCTGCCGGTGGCGGCGCCCAAACGGGTGAGAATATTAGGCTGCCAGTGGCGGCGCCCAACAGAGGTATGTGATTATTGGGCTGCTGGTGGCGGCGCCCAAAGTTTAAAATAAGGAGTGCGTATTTTGATAAAATACGTATATATATTTTGCCTTAAAGTCCGAGTGACAGGATCAAGCCAGCAGGTTTATGTAGAGTTCTTAGCTCTACTGATCTTGTGATCGACTGCCTCGATTCTGTCGCTCCTTAGTATTATACATTATCAAAAGTGTTAACGTTGCATCTCAGGTTTCCTATGAGAGAATCGTCGTGGCCCGGGTCTCATGCATCGTCATCTATTTAGACTATCCGCGAGCCACGGCGACTTTCTTATCGCAAGAGATTTCCGTTACATTGTTGGTGATGAATAAAATAATATCTCCAACAAAGTAACGATTTATTAAATTATTATTTATTTATGATTCTAAGAAGTGTCGAACCGTTTATTCGCCCACTGTGGCGAATAAATAATTCGAGACTTCAAAAAAAAAAAATTCTAAAATTTTTATTTAAATTTAATTAGAGCCAGAACGTAACACCTCTCGACATAAGTAAGTCGCGGCGCTTTAATAAACTCGGTGCGACTTTTATCATAAATAAAGTGGATCGATATAAATTTAAATTAATTATGTGACTGACTCGATATAAACTCAAAGTTAAAATCAATTTGAATATTGTAAGAAAAGGTTCTTGGCTGTAGAATTTCAACCTAAACCTGAGACACAACGTTTTATAATGTTATTTAACCTAGTAATATGAATCTAAACGTTAGTATCTTGTACTTTATTACCTCCCGACTTGGTCGTTTGGTATTATTAAAATAATTAATTCTAAGTATAAATCGTACCGATATATTTTCGCCTTGCGGTAATTTATAAGTTGCTCAAGATGTAACTGACTGAAGAAGTTCAAAATAATGTGAGGTAACAACCTCCCGACTTAAGTCAGTTAACATCTTTAATAATTTTACGTATTTATATAAAAAAACAATTACACATAAATATATGTGTTTTCAACACCCTTTCGGTTATTCAATACTTCTACACTGCGTAATTTTTGACAAATTTAAATTTTCCTGATAATCACAGGTATTAAAGTCCTTAAAAATTAATTTATTGTCTTTAAGACAATTCCCTCAAATTTCTAAAATGTTTTATATGAAATTGGCACAATCTGGCTTCCGCGTTCATTCGCGATTTTCACTCGCAATGTTCACTCGCGGTTTTCCGTGTGGTTTCTCAAACGAGTTAACATTTCACTATTTGTGCACTGGTGTAGTTTGGACCTCAGTGGTTGATTTTCCAGTTGTCGATTTAGCTCTGCAGATGATATTTCTTCAGGTGGCGCAGACTTATGAGTTTCAGGTTCCTCATCGATGATTGATATACTCGACCTTGGACGAGGTATTGGAGCTTTGCTTCTTTGGCTCTCTACATCCAAATTGTACCTTCGGTGGTGATGGTGATGCAATATGAGATTTGCTAATGCATCCCATATTGCTGTTACTAGGACTAGGCTGCAGCCGCATATGCCATACAATGCGTATGCATGAAATATGGTGTCGAAAATGAACTTTAACAGACGTAATACTAACATGATCGATAAGATACCAGCGGTAACGGATCCGAAGTCAATTAATCTTTGCCAAATTCTTTGTCCAGTGGTGAGCGCTAATTTTTCTAGCGCTTCTTCGTCGAATAGTCCCAGCGCGTTGATGCTTTCTGCAGGTATGTCTCTTCCAGCTGCTCCCATAGCTATGGAATTGAGCAGTGCTGGTCTTTCAGCCGGAAACATTATCCGGTTACGTAATTTCTCCAAATCTTTCGGAGAGTAGATTCCCGATGTTGCCAGATGCTCTGGGTTTTCATAGTTCCAAGTCGGGACCGTCAGTGGTTGAAGTTGTTGCGGTGTTGGTGCCCGAATACCTTGAGGCGTCAAATGGTACCACGCTCCATCAATGAAGTACCCTGTAGGTAAGATATCATTGCACTCGATGATAGTCCCTCTTCTTAGGAGTATCCTTGACTTTGGAGCTAGGAAATAACTTTGGTTATTGTATGTTACCGGAAGTTCTTGATAACAATGTTCGTCCTGTCGTACGCGCACGGGCACAGGTAGGCACTTTGTAATGTGCACTAGTTCACCCGCAACGGTGGTGTAGTACCCTGGGCTTTTCATAAGTGCGTAACCGAACTCGTCTGGAGCCAGTGATGACAAGGCCAATGCATTCATCAATATTGAACGCTCTAACTCCCAACGTCTAACGAGGACGTCATGGTAGAGGTTTTGTATTTTCTGCCTTATAAACTTCTCGACGTATATAAATTTACTATTCACAAACGCGAATATCTCCATGTCTTCGGTCTTGATCGCTTCTATTTGCATGGTGCAATCCGTCGTTTTAAGGACTACTATGAAAAGCTTCGGATGCTCCGTTTTGATAACATTATGGCCGCACACTTCTACCTCTCCTCGCTGGGCCAGCGCGAAGGTGATTTCTTCCGTGGTGAGTGAGTAGACATCTGGATGTCCTTCTTCTCCAATTATTCTCGAAGCCGATCTCTGGTAAAGTAACGCGTATTTCATCAAACACGAATCTTTTGGAGTCTCGCTCCAGAACGCGGTCATACCTTCACTGGTAACGCAAGAAAGTTTTTGCGCGTCACATCGCGTTCCCGATCTTAAAATCACTTGGTTAGTTTTAGTGTTCAACGTTGTTTCATAATCGGAAAGAGATATTTCAAATACCTCGTCGGCCACGACTTTTTCCCAAGTACCTCACGAATCACTAAAGACACCTTCCGCGCATGTACCGTCCATATGATGATCTCCGGCTAATACAGCCTGTCGAAAATTTGTAGCGTTCATTTTCAAGTCGATCATGTGGACTCGATCATAAAGCCAGATTGCACCCGTTTCATGCATTTTCTTACATCTAGTATAATCCATATCTAAATAATATTCTCTACGTCCGTTTAATACGGAGGATGTATGGGAGTGCATTCCGCAACGCTGTACTACTCTATTTATCAATATCTTACATTCGATCACGTGAACGTGAATCATCTCAGCCGGTTGTAATAGGCTTACAGTTACCTTTTCGGTTTCAGCTTTCCTTGCGGGGAAATTGCACTCCCCTACATCCAACAGTGATAGCGTAGTCATATTCATTGACGAACCACTGCAGTTATATCCAACCAGACCCAAGGAAAAGGGAAGGAGTCCCAGCAGTATCACCAATCCGGTCATCTGAAAATTATATACGAGATATTCTTAGCTTGTTGAGGTGAACTATTTTCACCACCCCATCTATATCTACTTCGGCCGTCTTGTTTTGACCGATCGCGATTACGTCATGAGGACCGGTATACTGCGGGTCTCCTTTACTTTTCCTTGGTTCCCGTAGTACAAATACTCTAGTTCCAGGTCTAAACTGGTGTGGATTTATTTTTCTATCATAATAAAATTTTGACCTAACTTTAGCCTGTTGTAATTTCTCATTGGCAGTCACTTCAGCCTGTCTTATACGTCTAAATAATTGCTCTAAATAACCTGCATATGTCTCATTGGGTTCTTCAATAGTTTGTATGCGAGAAGGAAGACAGGGTAACTTCCCGAATACTAGCTGATATGGAGTGAATCCTGTACCCTCATGTTCACTTACATTATATGAAAATGAGGCTATGTCCAGGCATTCATCCCAGTCTTCATTCTTGCCTATATAATTTTTCAGGTATTCTTGTAATACATGGTGAGATCGTTCCACCGACCCATTACTCTGAGGTCTATATGCAGATGTATGATATTGTTTAATTTTATACTTTTTTGCAATATTTCTAAGTAGACTCGAAAGAAAGTTTGTTCCTTGGTCAGTTGGTATGACCTTAGGAGGCCCGAAGTAGCAAAACCAACGATTTACCAAAGCTTGTGCTACATCTACGGCTGTTGCTTGCTCTAAAGCGACTGCCATCGAAAATTTAGTCAGGAGATCCTGTATAGTTAATATGTACTTATTTCCAGACGCAGAAGTATGCGTTGGGTACATAATGTCTAAACCGATTTTGTCGAACCCAGCATCAGGGGTATCCGTGAGGACCATTGGCTGCTTTGTCTTAACTCTAATTAATTTTTTCAGTTGGCAATCCAAGCATTTTTGAATATAATTGATAACATGTTGTTTAATTTTAGGCCAGAAAAAATTTTGTCGAATTCTTATATACGTTTTAGTCATGCCTTTGTGACCTCCCGCGGCTGAACCGTAGTATTCCTCCAAAATTTCTAATTTTTCATCCTCATTTGGGATACGCACGAGGTTAAGACAAATAGTTATTTTAACCTCGGTGTCCGTAAATGCATCAATTACTTCCTCTTGGATTGTCAGCCAATTTATATCATCTATTTTACTAGTTTTTGCCACACTAAATGACTCTAGACCTAGTTTCATTACTATATTATATACAGAAGCCAATGTCTCTCGGATATCCTCGACCGATACGAGGTCAGTATCTCTGTATTTAGGCGCTGCTATTATACAGTGTTTATTTCCCCTGTAGGGTATTACAGTAGCTCTACAGAAAGTTAGTTGTGCGGGAATTTCCAAGACGTCAGCAAGTTCTTTGCTTCCGTCGTCACGAGGTTTCCCTTTTACATTAGTAAATATTAGTACATTATCTGATTGCATTGACAACCGATCACGCGTTTCGCGAACGTTCGAAGCTATTTCTCGCGTCACGGTTGTAGTATGCTTTCGCCTGGCTCGTGGGCGAACTGGGGCATACTCTCCCTCATTACTGTCTTCTTGATCCACGTCTTTGCGACCTTGGACGTTATCGTTTTCCGATTCCGACGTTTCTCCATCGGTTTGGAGACGCTCCTCTCCAATATCATTTTCGTTATCGTTAGCTTCGTCGTCCGCGTCCATCGGTTCGTCGTCCGAATCGGGAATGATCTGGTGACGACTCCGATCTTCGTTATCCGAAACCACTACTTCCTCACCGTCGCTAGAATCGTTCGCAGATTGATGATCATTTGCGGGCGATTGATTTGTTTCTGGTACAGGTGGGGCTGAAGGCCATTTGCGGGGTCGAAATACAAATCGGACTGGAGGAGTCACGTGCTCTAGCTCGGTGTCATTATTTCCCGGATCGCTAAAAGCACGTGCTTTACGTCTAAGATTGTATTGTTTTCTCGTCCGTTTTGCCCCGGGGGTAGAGTCATCTTCACTAGTTTCATCTGGAGTCGTTGCCGTTTTATCTGGATCATACTTCCGTATCGGGCCGACCCGTGCTTCAGGAATAAATTCCTCTGGTTCGTCAATCGGATTCCGAGAGAGAGAATCCACGTTTGAATTGACACGACCCGGCTTGTAAACTACCTTATACATGTAGTCCTCCATGCTTAATCGCCACCTCACTATTCGCGAGTTTGGTGATGATACTGAATTAACCCATGTGAGGGGTCTATGGTCAGTAACTAACGTGAATTGACTTCCGTAAATGTACGGCCGGAATTTATTCACCGCGTAGACTATCGCGAGCATTTCTTTTTCAATGGTCGAATAGTTACGTTCGGCTGAATTTAATAAGCGAGACGCGTAAGACAAGGTTTATCTTTATTTATTTCCCCTTGGCTTAAACACGCCCCGATTCCGTAATCACAAGCATCGGTTGTAATGATAAACTCTCGCGAGAAATCCGGAAATTGCAAAATCGGCGACTCTATCAGTTTCTTTTTCAGCGTCTCGAACGCTTCCGATTGACTCTGACCCCAAACGAATACTGCATCTTTTTGCAGTAGCGAGGTTAGTGGCTTGCTTATTTTCGCGTAGTTGTCAATGAGTCTCCTTTAATACCCGGTTAAACCCAAGAATTCCCGAACCTTTTTAACATTCGTAGGTATCGCGAATTTTTCAACCGCGTTGGTTTTCTTAGGATCCGGTTTGACACCGTTTTCCGATATTATATGTCCTAAATAATTAATTTCCTTTAAGAATAAGTTACATTTATCGGGTTGCAGTTGCAAACCCGCCTTACGTAAACAAATAAACAACTCTTTGATCTTTGCGACGTGGACCTCAAATGTTTTAGAGTAAACGACTATGTCATCCATATACACAAAGACACCTCTGCCAAGCAGTCCCACCAATACCTTGTTCATTAATCTTTGAAATTTCGGAGGGGCATTTTTCAACCCAAACGGCATTCTAACAAATTCATAATGCTGTTTTGGCGTAGAAAAAGCTGTCTTATGTATATCGTCTGGGTGAATTTTGATTTGGTGGAAACCACTCGCCAGATCAAAGGTTGAAAAGTACTCTGCATCGCCTATTTGGTCGATTATTTCGACAATATTTGGCGTAGGGTAAACGACTGTAAAAGTTTTTTCGTTTAAATCACGGAAGTCTATTACCATACGCCATTTCTTATTACCGAAAGAATCTTCCTTTTTAGAAACGATCCAAATCGGGGAACAATAACCTGATTCTGAGGGTCTAATATAACCCTTTTCTTCTAATTCTCTGACCTGTCTCGAGATCTCCTCCTTATGTATGGGAGGAAAGCGATATTGTTTCTTAAATACAGATTGGTCATCCGTAGTTGTTATACGATGTAAAATCTCGTTTGTAGACCCGAGATTCTCTCCAGATAAATAAAATAAATCTTGTTTCTCAAAAATCAGATTTTTGATTTCCATGCGCTGCCGATCCGATAAATCTTCGGTAACGTGCACGGAGTTGGTCACTTCTTGTGCCCGCTCCGGCGTTTTATTATTTTCAGAGATCGTGAATACCCTTGATTCTACGACCCCTGAACCTTTTAATTCCTCTCCGACCTCCGACCCAACGTCTTTGGACAATCGTAAGTTAGGAATATTCCTGATAGGCTCAACAAAATTATCTGCATCAATAGCAGTTGATTGAGGCTCGCATGGAAAATCATCAATTAAATTCACTGATTTTAATTCAGTGGAAATATCGCTTCCATCCCGCCATAAGGAAGATTGTAAATCGACCACAGGCCTAGGAATAGAAATTTCAGTATCAGAATTATTGTAAGCCCGTAAGAGCGTACTACCGTTATTAGTTTCAAATGTGCCTCCGATTTCAAGTTCGGATGCACAGTATATTCGAGGTACATAGCCATAGTTAGATGAATCGGGAGTGGTTTTAATTTTAATCACGGTAACAGATCTTGGAGGCAATTTTTCGATTTCCGTTTCGAAAAACGGGACTTCAATATCGTAAAACGTAAATAATTTGCGATCGAAGAAGAATCTAGCGCCATATTCGTTAAAGAATTTTGCACCCAAAATAGCGGGATGAACTGTGGGGAAGTCGTCTTCCACCACATTAAATTCTATACCGTAACCGAATAATTCTACGTGGATTTTACCAACCGTATATACTGGATCCTTACTTATGCCCAATAGCGCCATTTTATGTTCTTCGTCGATGCCTTGCGGTTTATTTAACGCACCAATTTTTATAATAATTACCTCCGAACCCGAATCAAGCATGATCGTTAAGTAATTTTTTATATCATCGCTTTTGACTAAAATTGCTAGCACTTCGGTTTTCCTCAAATTAATTACGACTGTCGCGACGTTGACTGGTGCGCGACCTCGAAAGGATTATTCGGCGGGCTTTGAACTTGTTTCGGACTCCCGTGGGACCCGTCGTCGTTCTTCGCCGGGAGTTTGGAGTTTCCCGACGGCCCATAACGCGTTTGTACGAGCGTTGCAAATTTAAAACAGTTTGCCAAACTGTGATTTAGATTACCGCAGCACGGGCACTCTCCCCGATTTTTCTCGGGTTTTCTTTCGTTACCACGAGGGTTGTTTTTATTACCGTCATTCTGGTTTCTCCGGTCAACGTTATTGTATTTATTATTAAATTTATTATCATTATTAAATTTATTATTACTGTTGTTACTCAATCCCTTTTTCTGCAAGCAATCTCTTTCGAAATGACCGCGTTTATCACAATAGTTACAGCGGAGATCTCTATTTTTTTTTTCCTGGCGCTCTGGCCTAGGTGGCTTAGACCTGTCAGGTTGATTACTCTGTATATGGGCTACCGTGACCGCGACCGGTGTTTGGAAGCGCTTTGCGTTGTCTTCCTGATTTTTAAACGCGGCTATCGACGACGCGTATGTTTGTTCCAACGTATCGTGTGGTTTGAGCAAGCATTGAACCTGCAGTAGAGGTGGAATACCATTGAGGAAAGCTGAAATCGCGTCTTTCTCAATTTTTAGTTTTTTCGCTTCAATTAGTGTACCCCTTTCGGTTGTTTCCGCGTGCAGAATGTCGCGATAAATTGTATGAGCGCGGTTTACGTAAGAAACCATATTTTCTTCGGGTCGCATGATGATATTTTCTAGCTCGGCCTTGCATTGGTTTGCAGAACGGTGACGATCGAAGACAGTGCGAAGAAGGTTTTCGAACTCCTTCATATTACTATACTCCATGTTTTCGACAGCGATCCGAGCGTCGCCTATAAATTTTTTCCGATGAAGTGTCAAAAACATAAATTCGGCACTCGGCGCTAGCATGGAACAAGCTCGACTACACGATCTTATAAAATCTGAAACCGCGGGCGCTTGTACCATCAAAGGTAGGCACGTAGGACAACGCGTCCTTGATTGTGATATTCGCGTTGCTTGAGAGTTCTTTCGACCCACTGTTTCTTGATTGAGACATTTCGTCCCTGAGTTCCTGGATTACGCTTGGCACTTTAGTAACGTTGGCCGTTTTCATTTCTTTAAGCTCCGAAGCCCAGCTTTGTAATAATTTGGAGTCGTTTCGCAACTCTTTTCCGTGAGCAGCTACCGCGTTTTCTCGCTCTACCAGATCGCGTTCTCGTTTATCCAGTTTTTCCTGGATCACTGTCAACTCTCTCTCCCGGTTGGCTAACGTAATCTCGCGTTTGTTCAATCGCTCTGTTTGCATTATTTTAGCCTGCTCAAGAAGCTGACTAGATTCTGCTTCGCGCTCTTTTAATTCTCGTAAACGACGTTCACACTTGGCCTTTAGCTCATCAGGTTCACCCTGGTTTATTAATTCGCGTGATTTTAACTCGAGTTCGCGTTCTCCCAAAGAAATTTCTAATTTCCGTAATTCTGCTTCGATATCGCGCAGTTTCGTCTCTTTTTCGATGTTTGCTTGGTCCCGCTCCGAAAGGTCACTTAATCGGTCATTGAGAAGCCGTTCCCGTGCCTCAAGATCTGCTTCCTGGTCGTCGTGCATTCTACACTGTTCATTAAGATTTTCTGACAGTTCGAGGAGTTTCTCCTCTGTCATAGGTTCTCTACGTTTGTCCATTTTGCAAATAATTATTTGTTTGAGCTTTCTCAATTGTCGCGCTAATTATTTGAATATTTATGAGATCATAAGAAAAAAATTGTCAAAGCAATCGTAATTATTACTGAACGGTAGAAAAATAAATTAACTTATAAGATTAAGTAATTTCAATTAATTGATTCATGATATATGAAAACAAAAAAAAACAATTGATTTGAATGGAAATAAAAGTTAACTACTTCAGATAGAAAATAGTCGATTTCACACGATTTTACGTTAGACTCGATAGCTTTGATAAATCTTGATTCTTAACTCACAATTGAAAATTATCAAACAAATAAAATTCATTTAGTATCACACGAGTGAGTAATGGACAGCATTAATATAAAAAAATTGATGAATAATAAACTTCAGTTAGATTTGAGATCTTATACGGTTATTATTCCATTGTTTATATTAATTCTGTCAACTGATTCAGTAATGTCAAACTTTGGATAAGTGTTATAGTTCATTTTTCCAGTTAAATTTAAATTACTCGGTAACGTTTTATAACGAATTCCGTAAAGTAAACCACTAACAATCACAAAATATTCATGTACGTTTCCCGGTGGCAAGGATTTATATTCGTTACTGATATCATGATCCGACGGAAAATAAAATCACCTTCATAGTACACCGATACGTCATTGATTTATCAATTTAAATAATAAAATAAAATAAAATTCCACGGGAAGTAATTCAATAATTTAAAAATCGTTCCCGTTTATAAGAAGTGGACGCGACTTTTTAAAATAATAATTTTTCGAACAAAAATATGAAACACTTTTTGATACGAGAAAAAAAAAACACTCGCGTTCACTTTATTAAAATTTCCGTAGCAACACTTTGTATGAATTAAAATAAAATAATAAAATAAAAGAAACTCGACAGCATCCTGGTCACAGCACCAATGTTACATTCTGGCTTATCTATTATCAGACAGAATAATTTTTTATTTGACCATCTTGACGTCGTTAGGGTGTCGATAGACCCCAGGTGCGTCAGCTGTTGACCTTCTTTTGTTTTAAGCAAAAATTTTTATTGACTTACCATGGTGGAGATTATGGGCCCCATAAGCCGGCCCAAATAATCCCTTTCTGCTTCAACCTTTCCGCCTCAGCTGGGGCGTAGTCGTCCCTGCCGGTGTCCTTGAAATGGGCCTCGGAGTAATACCCGTAGCGAGGGTCGTGGAACGGGATGGTCCCAGGAGATAGTGTTCACTGGCTCACGTCAATAGTTGGTAGCGGCGTTCCACTGCTGATGCCCGTCCAGAACGTGGGTTGACCTTGCGGTTGATGGTGTTTATTGGAAACTTCACTCAACTCCGACACCACGATACCCGACTTTGGAAACTCTTTTCGAACGACCAACGTCACCGGATCGAGGAGGACTTCCTCGGCAACGATCTTTAAGCGGGGACGTTGGTGAATTAAGCGACTGAGATCCTCGTGGATCGTTCGTAATACGCGACGTAGCTGAGCCTTCTTGCCTGACCTTCGGCTTATTGGCATGAATTCTTTTGGATTCGGGAAGGAAGTGCTTGGGCTGCCGGTATCGGCGCCCAAAACGAGTGAGAATATTAGGCTGCCGGTGGCGGCGCCCAAACAGGTGAGAATATTAGGCTGCCGGTAGCGGCGCCCAAACGGGTGAGAATATTAGGCTGCCGGTGGCGGCGCCCAACAGAGGTATGTGATTATTGGACTGCCGGTGGCAGCGCTGAAAGTTTAAAATAAGGAGTGCGTATTTTGATAAAATACGTATATATATTTTGCCTTAAAGTCCGAGTGACAGGATCAAGCCAGCAGGTTTGTGTAGAGTTCTTAGCTCTACTAGATCTTGTGATCGACTGCCTTGATTCTGTCGCTCCTTAGTATTATACATTATCAAAAGTGTTAACGTTGCATCTCAGGTTTCCTATGAGAGAATCGTCGTGGCCCGGGTCTCATGCATCGTCATCTATTCAGACTATCCGCGAGCCACGGCGACTTTCTTATCGCAAGAGATTTCCGTTACATTGTTGGTGATGAATAAAATAATATCTCCAACAAAGTAACGATTTATTAAATTATTATTTATTTATGATTCTAAGAAGTGTCGAACCGTTTATTCGCCCACTGTGGCGAATAAATAATTCGAGACTTCAAAAAAAAAATTTCTAAAATTTTTATTTAAATTTAATTAGAGCCAGAACGTAACACTTTAAATTAAAGAAGTAGACTAATATTTCCCGCAAATGACGCTTACTTGGCTCAAATTTTGACATTTTCAACTTATAAAAATTATATTTTACCAATATAAAATCAATGATATTAAGAGGTTATGTTGTTCTTGAATGTCCAAACTATTTTTTAAGCCGATTATCATCTGCGAAAGCTAACCGAAACTCGGTGCCGCGCCATCTACAATAAAACGGCGGAAACTTATTTGTACTCCTAATAGTTTTCTACTAAATGTAAAAATATATGTATACTAATTGAATGTAAAATTATAAATATGTATTGTAAAATAAGTCACTAAAAAAAATATGGTCAGTATTGAAAAATTTGTGAAGAATTTTTGTGTGTACTTGAAAATATCTATAATTCAAAAGAACTAAATTAAAAAGTTAATAAAAAGTAATTTCTATAAATCAAGACACACCTCCATATAAATTACTGTATAAAATTTGATTTCTATAATTAAAAACATAAAAAATTGAAAATAACTGTAATTATGAAGGTATAAAATCATTTGAATATATTTAAAATATTTTCTTTAATTGAATAAATGAATGAACGAAAGTATGTGATTTCAAAGAGAACTAAAAAAAAATAACTATAAAAAAACAAATTCTAAAAACAAACATTCGCATAACTAAACATGTATATAAGAAAATTAAGTAAAAATAAACATCTCGATAAATAAAATATCTATAAAAAATTGATTGTTTTTGAACATCTCTATAAAATGTAATATCAAATTAAATTTGATAATAGATATCATATTTTATAGAGATGTTCAAAAACAGTTAATTTTTTATAGATATTTTATTTATAGAGATGTTCATTTGACATAATTTTTTTATATCCATGTTTAGTTATGCAAATGTTTGTTTTTAGAATTTTTTCTTTCATAGTAATTTTTTTTTTTTTTTCGTTCTCTTTAAAATTACACACTTGCATTTATTCATTTATTCAATTAAAGAAAATATTTTAAATATATTTAAATGATTTTATACTTTTATTACAGTTTTTTGTAACAGGGTAATTTTCAACCTTGCCAAGTTTGGCCCCTTTATTAATTGATCTTAATAAGGGCGCCACTGGAAGATAAGACTCGGCCTTCCAGAACCGGATATGTTATTTTCAAAATTCAGGGTCGTTGAAATATTATTAGAGTGAGGAGATTGAGGGATTAAATTAATTTTAGATTACACAGTCTAGATTAATATAAATTCAAATTTTATTTAATGAATCACAATTTTGCCCACCGGGCCTTATAATTAATTTTTTCTAAGTTTGTCCACCGGACTTTTATAACAATTTTTACAGCCTATGAGTCCCCTGGACTTCATTAATTAAATTATTGGCCACTGGCCTGATCCCCTGGATCTTAAATTAAATGAGTCCCCTGGACTTTCTTAATAATTAAATTTGCCACCGGCCTGATCCCCTGGATCAATTATTATAAAATAAAATTGGCAACTTGCCAGATCCCCTGGATCTTAAATTAAAACTTAATTCCCCTGGAATTATTTTATTTCACACACACACACACACACACACACACACACACACACACACACACACACACACACACACAATTTTATTTCCTTTTAATTTCACACACACAACTTAATTTATTCTCAATTTTAATTAATTTTATATTTTAATAACGACCATTTCATCAACGTGACAATTATCTCTTCAGTTTTTCCAACATCAGTTTTTAGTGAAGAATTTTGTGACGCTGAAAAACTGATGCCAACGACTAACGCTATCTCTCTTTAATTCATTTACGACTAGTCTTTACGTTAATGACTAAATTTCACATCAAAAACTGACTTCTATTAATATTAATTTTAATTAAGTTTAGTTTTATTGTTAACACTATTTTCACAGCACTTTTAATTTTCAGTCTATTAATTTTTATATCTTAATTTCTTTCTTATTAACTAAAATAATTTCTTAAGATTAATTTATAATTTCTTAATATTAATTTATAATTTCTTAATATTAATTTTCAATTTCTGGCTTCCTGCCGAGAAATGTTTCTTAAAGTTCTATTGTCTAATTAATAAAATTCTGGCTTCTGCCGAGAATTTCGTCCGACGGACCGCATGTAAATTCACACAATTTCTGGCCTACCTGCCGAGAAATTCTTTATATTTAATCGACACGGAAATGGCGACTGTCCACGAATTACAATTTTAATTAATTAATAATTAATAAACTGTGGCTACCTGCCGACAAATTTATTTACCTTTTTTTCCCAAGATTCGTGGCGTCCTTTCTTTCTCCTTAATGCCGATTTCCTGGTCTCCTGACAACCTGTTGTTCTTCTCTTAAAAAATTTTTTTTCTCCTTCTTATCTGTGAAGGATTCAGTACAAATTTGTTTATATAATTTTTATTGTATCGGCTTCCCTGCCGAATACATAATTAATTAATATGAAACAAGCTTCTAGAAGGTTCCACAATAAATTCCCCTCTGAATTTTATAATTACCTGACAAATTTCTACAGAGACACGTCCAGGTTGATTGCTGGTCCGTCCAACAACTGTGTGTTCTGGTATTGATCACTCACTAATAAATATGTCCGTTCGCGACCTTTCGGCAATTATCGGAAAATTGGGCACTCCTCGAAAATTTCTAATTGGGTCTGGAGGGCGAGCCCCCAAAATTGGCGCTCCCGGTGACAGTCGATAGACTAGATCACGGGGTTTATCCCTTTCAGATCATTAACCAACCGCGGGAAATTTATTCAAATAAAATTTAAAGTTTAAAATTAAGAATTGATTTTTACCCCGTTACATTTTCAGAATTATTTATGTTTTTATTCATTGAAATCAACTTTTATACAGTAATTTTCATAGAGGTATATCTTTATTTATAGTAATCACTTTTTATCAACTTTTAAATTCAATTCTTTTTAATTATTAATATTTTCAAATATAGACAAAAATTATTCACAAATTTTTAGATAGTGACCATGTTTTTTTTTAGTGGTTTAAAAATCTAGAGATTTTTTTTATTCCGTCATTTTACAATTCATATTTATAATTTTACATTTAATTAACATAAATATATTTTGAAGTATTGAGTTTTCTTCTTACAATTTATTGTTTTTTTAATTCTTACATTTAGTAGAAAACTAGTTATACGTAGTTTTATTTTCAGAGATTTCTTTTTTCCCAGTGCTATATTATCCGACAAGATCTAATGGCCAATATTATATATATATATATATATTTATATGTAGATTAATTTATTTATTTATTTAGACCGACTTAATTATTAAAAAAGTTTCACTTCTATTGTGACCTTATGTCTGTGAGGCTCACTCGTTTTTTTTTTTAAATTTTTTTAAATATCCCGCATTTCTGTCTTAGATGTCGCTCTTTTTTTGTATTCTACTGTTATGCTAAAGCTGCTGCTAGTATTTGGTGAAGAAACAAGAAAATAAGTTCATAAATAATGACAACAGTAAGAAAAATGGCAGCTCGAGTTTTCGTGAATGACAAGTTTAGAAGTTCTAATTAATTATGAGTAAATCGAAAAGAGTTAGATAGTGATTATCGAAAGGGTTATAGTAGTCGTCAAACTCATAGTAATAGAAAAAAAATGAGTGGGCCTCACAAACATAAGGTCACAATAGAAGTGAAACTTTTTTAATAATTAAGTCGGTCTAATTAAATAAATTAATCTAAATATAAATATATATATATATATATGTATAAGTAATACTGGCCATTAGATCTTGTCAGATAGTATAGCATTGGGAAAAAAAAAATCTCTGAAAATAAAACTACGTATAACTAGTTTTCTACTAAATGTAAAAATTTAAAAAACAATAAATTGTAAGAAGAAAGTTCGATATTTCAAAATATATTTAGGTTAATTACATGTAAAATTATAAATATGAATTGTAAAATGACGGAATAAAAAAAAGCCCCAATAAAAAAAATCTCTAGATTTGTAAACCACTAAAAAAAAACATGGTCACTATCTACACATTTGTAAATAATTTTTGTGTATACTTGAAAATATTTATAATTAAAAAGAACTAAAATAGAAAGTTGATAAAAAGTAATTACTATAAATAAAGATGTACGTCCATGAAAATTACTGTATAGAATTCAATTTCAATGAATAAAAACATAAATAATTTTAAAAAACTGTAATTATAAAAGTATAAAATCATTTAAATATATTTAAAATATTTTCTTCAATTGAATAAATAAATAAATGAAAGTATGTAATTTTAAAGAGTACAAAAAAAAAAAAAAATGAAAGAAAAAATTCTAAAAACAAACATTTGCATAACTAAACATGGATATAAAAAAATTATGTCAAATGAACATCTCTATAAATAAAATATCTATAAAAAATTAACTGTTTTTGAACATCTCTATAAAAAATGATATCTATAATCAAATTTAATTTGATATTATATTTTATAGAGATGTTCAAAAACAATTAAATTTTTATAGATATTTTATTTATCGAGTTGTTCATTTTTACTTAATTTTCTTATATACATGTTTAGTTATGCGAATGTTTGTTTTTAGAATTTGTTTTTTTATAGTTGTTTTTTTTTAGTTCTCTTTGAAATTACATACTTTTGCTCATTCATTTATTCAATTAAAGAAAATATTTTAAATATATTCAAATGATTTTATACCTTTATAATTACAGTTATTTTCAATTTTTTATGTTTTTATTTATAGAAATCAAATTTTATACAGTAATTTATATGGAGGTGTGTCTTGATTTATAGAAATTACTTTTTATTAACTTTTTAATTTAGTTCTTTTGAATTATAGATATTTTCAAGTACACACAAAAATTCTTTACAAATTTTTCAATACTGAACATATTTTTTTTAGTGACTTATTTTACAATACATATTTATAATTTTACATTCAATTAGTATACATATATTTTTACATTTAGTAGAAAACTAGTTATACATATTTTGATTTTTAGAGATTTTTTTTTCCCGAAGCTATACTACCCGACAAGATCTAATGGCCAATATTGTACCCACTCTTTAAAATATATAAGGCTTGCTATACAAGCAATTCCCCTTCTCGCCTATTCTAAACTTTCACTCAATGTTTCTCCTCTGGCGCTACCTCCCCTTTTCCGCCTCAAATCGTTCAATTTTAGCCACCGTAAAGAAGTTTCACTTCAAAAATTAAGTCAGTGAGCCATTATATTCGGGAGTTATCGTGATCGCAAGAAATCAGTTCATTAATTGACATCAGGGTTCCCCTCAAGTAAATAATTTATTTTAAAAATAACATATTGAGTAATCAACTTTATGTTGCTATACATCTATTCCTTAATAAATTCTCTACATGATGATATAAGTTCCATTCTATTTTAATATACTTTAGAAAGTATGGAGGTGATTGAAAGTGACCCAGTAAACACATTGACGTAAATTTGACGTCTGAGTGACGTTACGCTATGTCATCATTTACGTAAGATATGAGTCATAAATAAGTCAGGTTTGAATCATTATTTCACACTTTTTTACGTAAGATTATGATGTAAAACTAATGACGTGAACATGACGTAAATGTGATGTCTATGTGACATTCTATGATGTCAATGTGACATATGGGTGATGTCAAAATTATCAAACCGGAAAAAATATTTTTAAAAAATAACAAAGAAGAAAACAAAAGTTAGAATACCGAATTTATGATTTGATTATTACCACGCGAACGCGTTACAAATTCAGAAATAAGATTTAATAACTTTAAATAATGAAAAATACTGGGCGTCTGCTGAGTTCGAACACGGCTCCTCTTGGCTGGTAGTCCTGAACGTTGCTCACTGGTCCACATCACGAAAGTTTATATCTCTAGTGCTCAATTAATGTATTTAGAGTAAAATGCCAGAAGAGACAGTTCATAAATTTTTATAAAATTTTAAAAAACTCCATAAACTTATATGAAATTTTATGAAAACAATATTTGTTATATTATAGTACTCGATATATTATAGTGGCGAGTCAATCAGATAATTTATTCAATGATAATACAAAAGACTTTGAACTAATTGGATACCTTCTGGCCACAATGAACTAGTACCACTGATTAAATTTTATTTTATCTTCAAATGACTACTTATTTGCTACCTGCAATGTACTTTTGTAATTGAAGAAGTTAAATATTTTACTAATTGCATGTATCCAGAGTAAATGAATACACTAAAAAATAAAATTTTATCGAAATTGATTATTTTTAGAATACTCAAGCGCATTAATGAATTACAAAAATCATTTTTTTATTACTCGAAACGTCCCCCGTGAAAAAAATTTATAAAAAAAATAAATGTTGAAATATAACAAATATACATTTTTAGTACGAAAAAAATATAGTAAAAATACATAAAAAATATATAAATATATATAAAATATGTGTAAAAAATATATTTATCATAGCTAACTTGTGACCGACTTTCGTATATATTTTACATATTTTAAATGTAACTCAAATATATTAAAAAAGGGATTGGAGGAGCAAAACAGGGTACTTAAGGAAATACAAAGTTATTGAGGACTCAAATTCAGTAAATCTTTTTTTTTCAATGATTGTTCAAGTGATTTTGGATGGTTTATAAAACATTTGAAAAATAAACTTTTTTTTTTCTTTATAAAATTTTGGGGGTACCCTATTTTGCCTCCCCTTTTCCTATATCTTAGAATATATCAAAAATACATCTATAAAAATAATAAAATAATATATTTCAAATACTTAAAAAATATATAATTTTATTACTTTTTTTTTTTCTTATGTTGGTTAAATTAAAAATATATTTTCATAATTATATTAGGAGTACAAATAAGTTTCCGCCGTTTTATTGTAGATGGCGCGGCACCGAGTTTCGGTTAGCTTTCGCAGATGATAACCGGCTTAAAAAATAGTTTGGACATTCAAGAACAACATAACCTATTAATATCATTGATTTTATATTGGTAAAATATAATTTTTATAAGTTGAAAATGTCAAATTTTGAGCCAAGTAAGCGTCATTTGCGGGAAATATTAGTTTACTTCTTTAATTTAAAGAAATCTGCTGCTGAGGCGCATCAATTGCTCATAGAAGCATATGGTGAGGGTGCTTTTAGTGAGAGAACGTGTCGAGAGTGGTTTCAAAAGTTTAAAAACGGTGATTTCGACGTAGAAGACAAAGATCGCAGTGTAAGGCCAAAAATTTACGAGGATGCAGAATTGGAGGAATTATTGGAGGAAGATTCATCTCAAACACAAAAAGAACTTGCTCTAACATTATAAGTCACTCAGCAAGCAGTCTCACATCGTTTAAAATCATTAGGAATGATTCATAAACAAGGAAAGTGGGTTCCGTACGAATTAAAGCCGAGAGATATTGAACGCTGATTATGCTTAAGTGAAATGCTGCTAGCTAGACATAAAAAAAAGGGTTTTTTACATCGTATCATAACTGGTGATAAGAAGTGGATACATTATGACAATCCAAAAAGAAGAAAATCATGGGGATTACCTGGCCACGCGTCAACATCAACAGCAAAACCGAATATTCACGGAAAAAAACTTATGCTGTATATTTGGTGGGATCAGCTAGGTGTAGTGTATGAGTTGCTTAATCCGAGCGAAACAATTACTGGAGCCCTCTATCGAACACAATTGATGAGATTGAGCCGATCTCTGAAGGAAAAACGCCCTCAATACTATTCTAGACACGAAAAAATTATTCTTCTGCATGACAATGCTCGTCCACATGTTGCGGCTCCCGTGAAAGAGTACTTGGAAACACTTGATTGGGAAGTGTTACCCCACCTGCCGTATTCACCAGACATTGCACCGTCCGATTATCACCTGTTCCGGTCCATGGCACATGCTCTGACGGCGCAGCGGTTCACATCTTATGAGGATACCAAAAATTGGGTTGATTCGTGGATAGCCTCAAAAGACAAGGAGTTCTTCAGACGTGGGATTCGAATGCTGCCTGAGAGATGGGAAAAAGTGGTTGCAAGTGATGGGCAATATTTTAAATAAATTTATATTACCGTTCTTCTATAATAAATATTTAATTTGTGTTAAAAAACGGCGGAAACTTATTTGTAACCCTAATATTTTTTCATATATTTGAAATATATTATTAATATAATTTTTATATATTTTCAAACATGCATTTTTCATACACCTTAAAATATATTTTAAAAATATTTAAATTACGTTTAAAATATATACAAAAATCGGCCAAAAGTTAGCTATTAAAAATTTATTTTTTATACATATTATATATATTAATGTACTTTTTATGTATTTTTAATCTATTTTTTTTATAAATGTTTTTCATGGGGTACCGAACTCGAAGAAGAGAAGCAGCAGCGGGAGTAGTTCGGTGCTCGCCATTAGATTGCACTCAATCTCTTGTGCTGTCCCTGGTTAGATATATATATATATATCAGAGTTCTTATATTCTATACTTGAAAACAATTCTGGCACGGCTACTTCTCTGTCGTCCGAAATAGTAACAAGTGACTCTGTTAATGATAATACAATATGCCCTATAACACATTGTGACAACTATGTCTATTTTTGTTTTCTTGGATAATTTTTTTTTATAATCCAGAAATATAAAGTACGTTTCAGATAATAAACAAAGTAATTTTTATTTTTAATGAATGCTCTTGAATACTCTAAAAATAATAAATTTCGGTAAAGTTTTATTTTTTTTTTTCAGTACTCATTTACTCTAGATACACTCTGGTTCCGTTCTATTCTACAAAGTATTATTTTGATGCAAGATCGATTATCAATGACTCGACAACTTGAATAAATTTCAGTAACGTTATATGAATTTCGTACAATTTACGGTGTTTTAGAAGAAAGATATAAAGCAATCGAGTTGAAAAATAATTATATTCTTACGTTTAAATGTAAGCTTACTCAAATTAAAAAAAAAATAGATAGAATATCATCATTTTTACATCAAATTTAAGTATTGTAGGAACAAAATCAAAAGTAGGTGGAATAAAGTCTCTAGTATGTTGACTCAATTATATATATTTTTTAATTGAGTGCGTAAAAGTCATCGCAAATTCGAATGATATGTTCATAAGTAAGCCATGTATTTGAGTAGATAATTCCCTCCAAATACGTGTGGCTTTTCAGCCAAAGTCGTAGCGTGTTTCGCCGTACCCTCGCAGATTTGAATCACGGTGGAAACACCGTGGAAGTGTAAACACCGTGGATCCAACGTGGTTACACGATGCGTTTGTTTCATTTTACCACCGTGTATACACAGTGTAACCACTGTGATTACGAGGTGTATCCACCGTGATTCCACGGTGGCTTTACCACCTTGTATACACGGTGTTTCCACTGTGATTACGCGGTGGATACACCGTGGAACCACGGTGATGAAACGGCACAAAGCCACCGTGGAATCACGGTGGATACAACGCGTAATCACAGTGGTTACACTTTGTATGTACAGTGGTAAAACCACCGTCGAATCACGCTGGGTACACCGCGTAATCACAGTGGTAAAATGGAACAAACCCACCGTGATTCTAAACCGCCAGGGTACTCAAAGTCGTGGCGTATTTGGCTTAACTCAAACCAAGTTGACTCAAAGGTTTCTTTTTATCAGTGTAGGAAATTAAAAATCACAAAGCGGAGCCTCTTAATATTAATATTCAGAGCTCAAACTTTACCAGAATTTTTTTTCATCATCTTTAACGATATTTTCACGGTAACTAAAGAAAAAAAAATTAGTTCTTGTTTTTGGCCCACCCTAATATTAACATATAAGGTGTCCCAAAAAAAAAAAATAATTTCTTTTAAACTCTTACGGGCTCAAAAGTTACTGTATATTATGAAAAAAAACCCGCACCAAATTTCAGCCAGATATTTTTAAAATTGAGCTATCACAAAGGGGGGTCCCATTTCCTATTTAAAATACACGTGAAATCTTTTCATTTTAGTTTTTCGTTATTAAGACTATGAAATATTTTTTTTTTAAATTCCACCTAGTACAATTTCGTAGGAAATTAAATTCTCTATAAAGAAAGTGCTGATGCATTATGTACGTCAAACGAACTGGGGAAACGTAACGAGGCTTGAAAGTTCGATAAAAATTTAGTTTCCTCAGTGTTAAATTTTTTTTTATTTTTATTTGATCAAATATATTATTTTTCAAATTTTGATAAGCACGTTCTTGTAGGGAATTTAATTTCCTCTAAAAAGTATCTGATATCATATATACGATAAATGAATGAGAAAAAAGTTGCAGGGCTCTAAATGTGAATTTAAAGTGAACTTCATTTTTGTTTTTGAGAAATTGAAAAAATAAAACTAAAAATAAATGATTTTTTTTTCTTAATTCTCAATTATTTTCGGGTCTATTAGATCACATGGCCTGAAATTTTCAGGAAAGTTGACGGCTAACAACTTCTTTCGATTACCGCAAGAACGATTTGATTCCCCTGATTAAAAGAAACGGTTTGAAACGATTTGCAATGTTAAATGTCCATAAGAAGGGTGATTCAAAAGTATTCAAAATATTCAAAAGCATTATAAAGTATTCAATTTTTTTTTTTCTAATCGTTTTAAATCGTTTCTTTCAGTAAGGGTTAGTTAATTAGTTTAAAAGTTATGAAAGGCTTACACACACACACGCACACACACACACACACACACACACACACAGACATCACTCTGAAAAAAGTCTTTCCTAGGGCCTCAAAACGTGGACATCTGATGAAAACTCGATTTTCGAAAATCGGGGTGAAAACAATAACTTCCCGAATATTTGAATAATTACATTTTTCCTAGCGGAAAGTTAAAAATCTGATTTTTGTGTGAGTGTGTGTGTAAACTCTTTGTAACTTCTTAACTAATGAATCGATTTCGATGGTTGAGGTGGCAATCTAAAGAGCTTGTTGGCCGTCAACTTTCCTGGAAATTTCAGATCATTTGATCAATCGAAAATATTTGCGAATTACGAAAAAATTAAATTTTTTTTTTTAGTTTTTTAGTGATTCCTCAGAAATGACTTAAACGATCGACTTCAAAATCTAATCAGCTCCAGAATTTGATAAAATGCGTCGATTGCCGCCTTAGCCATCTCAATCGGTTAATTTGTTTGAGAGATATCGCGGGAGAAAGAAATGGTGAAAAATAGTTATTTGCGAATATCTTTGAAATAACTTAACCAAACAATTTCAATATCTGGTCAGCTTCAGAACTCAGTGAAACACGTCGATTGCCACCTCAACCTCCAAAATCGGTTCACTCGTTCCCGAGATATTGTTAGAGAAAGAAATGGTGAAAACCGAGTTTTTTCTAATATCTTCGAATCGGCTAAACCGATTGACTTCAAATTATAATCAGCTCTAGAATTTAATGAAACGTGCCGATTGCTACCTTAAACGTCAAAATCAGTTAATTAGTTCAAAAGATATCGGCGTCGAAAAATGAAAAAAATAACATTTTATGTTATTTTTTCCGGATAAATCATAATATAATGTGTTAATGAGCTCCTTGAGCTCGATAACAGTGGGAAGTTTTGGGGCTGGCCCGCAGGGCCAACCGACGCCTAGATTTTTTTTTTAAGGTGACTCGCCACCTTAAAAATCCAAATCGGTTTATCCGTTCGAAAGTTGAAGAATATTTACATACATACGAATGTACGTAAATGTTTGTACATATTAGTACGTACGTACGTCCACACATACACACATACATCCCCTCGGATATCATCTTGAAATTAGAATAGCTTCCTAGAACCTCAAAACGTCAAGATCTGTCAGAAATTCGATTTTTTGAAATCGGACCGAAACTTGTAACCTTTTTTTTTTAATTTTCAATTTTCTTAGCGGGAAGTTAAATAGCGTTCTGATCGATCTTTAGAGCTTGCCATTAGAATGAAAATAACTAAAAAACAATGCGGAATTTTAAAAAACTTTATTCGATATAATTTGTAGGGAAGATAATTGTTTACATTAAAGGTCCTATGACATATTATGATAAGTCTGATAGTTCCTCCGGAAAAGTAAAAAGATTTCAAAATTTAATATAAATTTGACTTTAAGCTTAAATAACTTTTGAACAGATCGATGAAAAAAAAATGACAAGAGACTTTTTGTGTAAAGCGTTCAATTTTCTACGAAATTTTATCCTGAACTTATTTGTACAATAAGCCATTTCCAAAGTATAGAATTCCAAACTTAAAATATTTTTTCTCATGTCATTTAAATAGAAAATACAAAATCCCGATGTCACCTGTTAAAATTAGCATTAAGGGCTCTAATTTTAATAGGCATTTTATTTTACTTTCCTGCAAGTATAGAAGCTGATAGTGCGTTGAAAAAAAAAGTTTGCCCTGAAATGATACACACAAAAAAAAATTTTAAGTTTGGAATTTTATTCATATATGTAGTTTTTTTCAATGTATACCATTGAATGCCTGAGATGAGTTTTTTTGAATTTTTTGTGATTTGTATATTTTTGTTTTTATTTACTTAAAAACCACAAGTCTAATCAGTTAAAAAAATTGATAATTCTAAAAAATTTTTACTTTGATCTTAAAAGCTCCTATAAAAAAAACGGATATTTTTTTTAAATTAATCAAAGCTAGTAAACGTGACAAAAAAAAAAATAATTGCAGAACGAGACTACAAGTTTATGGCATTTTAGGTAAATTTTTTAAAAAATCTAGGTATTGTATTTGTCCTCATCGTCGATTTTTCAAGGAATTTTGTCATAACCTATCATAATTGGTTGAGGAGAGATCAAAAATAGCATTTGTTGAAAAATTTATATAGGGGAGGGGGGGGGCAAAAGGGGGTACCTATGGAAATACTAAGTTTTCGATGACTAAAATACGCCGAATCTTTTTGTTTTTAATGACTTTCAAGGTAAATAGACAAAATTTTTAGCTGCCGTTATTAAATAAAATTTTTATTTTTGGCGGGCAAAATAGGGTACCCTTAAAAAAAGTTAAAAAAAAAAATTCTGAAAATTGATCAAATTTCATTAGATTAAATTTTTTTTTATGTAAAATACATAAAGAAAAATTACATTTTACAACATTGGTGGATACGAAGGCAGAAAAAAATTTTTTTGTGGGGCAGAGAGGCCCCCCTCCAAAAAATGATAATTTTTTTTTTTTTTTTTTTTTTTTAATTGAATTGTTATCAATTAAAAAATAAAATATTATTTCCGAATATTTTTAGTGGCCCAACTTGCCCCAGTTATAGAAAATCAGTCAAAAATGAATTAACATATTAATTTTTTTTAATTTGACGATAAAAATATGAAAGAATCATTTTTCAGAACTTCGGGCTGGTCCATTTTGCCCCAAATGTTATGGGTAGGGCTAAAAATGCGGAAATATATTAAATTTTTTTTAATTTGACGGTAAAAATTTGAAAGAATCATTTTTTCGATTTTTCTTTTTCGACTGGCCCATTTTGCCCCAGGTGTCATGCGTAGGGCTTAAAATGCGCAAATACATCGGATATACAGTAATTAGACGAAAAAAAAAAAATTTTTTTTTTCACCAAATTTTGGGGGTACTCCGTTTTGCCTACCCTACCCCCTTTTGCTCCCCTCTCCCCTATGTATGTATGTATATATATATATATATATATATTAGGGTGATTAAAAAAGAATCAAATATTTTTTTTTTAACTTCCGACATTGAAAAGTTGGTTCTCAGGCACCTCTAGAAAATGCTTACCAAATTTGAGCTCTCAATATTAATAGGAAGATCTTCCTCATCACAGTTTTCCATTTTTTCTTTAGTCCCTTATATAAAAGATCATATCTCATTATTCATTGATGGTTTAACCAAATCATTGTTCATTTTATTATAGGAAATCGAATGCTCTACAAAAAAGGGTGAGTGTGCTTAAGCGATAACTTTCACCATTTAGAAGATATCTGAGATCAAAGTTTGAAGATTTTGTTAAAAAATTTTTTTTTTAATAATTTTCATATATATTAGGATGGCGCAAAAAAACCGAATATTTTTTTTTTTTCGAGTCTCTTATGAAAATTTGTTGGTTTACGATATTATAAGAAGCCTCTCCAGAAATCATCTCGATAAAAAATTTTCAAGAGGTCGCTTATTTATTTTGAAAATATCAAAAATGATCGAAATTCGAATTTTTTTTTTCAAATTTTTTTCTTTCTCGTGGCAGCAACAGTTTATATTTGTGAAATCATGACTCCGCTGAAAATTTAAGCCCAAAATTAAAATATTTAAACCTCGCTCAAGAATTTCGAATGTTTCCGAGTGCTGTCTTTTGGACGTTTTTGAGTGACCCTTGAATATTAATAATAAAACTTCTCAATTTTTTCACCATCAATTCGCATGACAATGAATGAAAATATAACCCGAGAAAAACAAATAATAAGTTATTTACATACTTTTTTATTTTTTAATTCAATTTTCAGGTTTTTTGGCTTATTTAAAACTTGCCAAATTTCATTGTTTAAGACTGTCCTGTATATTTTTGGTTATGCAAAAGTTATATTTTACTGAAATGACAATAATTAAGTTATAAAAAAATACAAAAACTAATTCAAACTATTAGTTACATACTATCAATTAATATTCAAAATTTTTTAACGCCGTTTAAATATTTGAATTTTTCGGCTGAAATTTTCAGCATAGTCATTATTTTACAAATATAATCTATTGCTGGCATGAGAAAGAAAAAATTTAGAAATAAAAAATCCAAATTTCAATCAATTTTGATATTTCCAAAATTCGTGAGCGACCTCTTGAAAATTTTTTATCGAGCTGATTTTTGGAGAGGCTTCTTAAAACATCGTGAGCCAACAAATTTTCATAAGAGACTTGAAAAAAAAAAATAGTCGGTTTTTTTGCGCCACCCTAATATATATATATATATATATTGAGACAAATCGCTTTTTATGTTCGGGATTTTTACCAAAAGCCACCAGAATTCGCGGGTTGAACCCTGGCTTAGGCTGGCCTCTAACAAATGTTTATTTACTTGGACAGAGCAGTGGGCTGGGGTTCTTGCAAAGCAAAGACCCGCACTTATTCAAACTCGGAAACGTATGTAAAATTCACCAACTTACCTCACGGCTTATTACTTATCAATAGATTTCTTTTAATGAATAAACTTATCAATTTTTACTTAATTAATAATATTCTTAATTGACGATTTGATATTCTTACCAGTAATATAGGATAATAAATAATATGAATGAGAGGTAAAGTTATAACGTTCTCTTCTATTTCACACGTCCCACGGTGGAGTGTGGGTAGTGCTCAATAGCCGTTATGGCCCTCCGTTGGTGAAAAACTAAAAATAAAAATAATAACAACACAAAGTGCCTTGGGAAACGACCAAAATCTCCACTGGACCCACAGCTCTGCTCAGGCTGGGTTAGAAATCCTAGTTGGGCGCCAGTTCGTGTGCCCCACGAACAAGTTCAAAATTCCAATAACAATAAAATACCACGGAGAAAAATAAAAATAAAAAATAAATGAAATACAGGATATCAATTTCAGAGTTAGGAATAGGAAAGCAAGAAAAAGATAGCAGTAATTAAAATAATAAATTTAAAATAATACCGAGTTGCTGACCATTTGCATTTAACTATATTTAAATTAATATAAACAATATAATAATTGGTAAATAATAATATATCACACACACGTTATATTTATAATTCCTTGTAAGTAATAATCATCACGAAATAATAAGGTGATAAGTGTAAATCATAATAATCACAAACTAATAATTCGGTATTTGTAAATAATCGTCGCAAAATAATAATATAATACTTGTAAATAATAATCGCAAAATAATATTATATTACTTGTAAATAATAACCGCAAATTAATACTTTAGTACTTGTAAATAATAATCGCACAATAATAATATAGTACTTGTAAATCATAATCGCAAAATAATAATAATATAACTCAGTCGCACTCGACGCTCAGTGCGAGTAAAGAGATAGAAGTCGTGGAATCGGTCAGCAATTATATCCACCGCACCGTTCCCGTGTATAACAAACTAATACTAATACTATTATTAATACTCAAGTATTAGAAACCACCATTAAATAATTCAACTATTGAACATATTATTTAACCAATAAATGATAATAATAATAATAACTGTAATTATTGCATTGATATTCTGAGCTCAATAATTACACACTTCATCATATACCTATGAAAATTATTAATACTCAGAATCGACCATCTCTTTTACTCTTATGCGATAGACAAATGGCCACCAACGCGGGAACAAAATTACACGCCAATGTATTAGCCAAAAAGTACTTACAGTTTACGTAATTAATCAACTCCCTTGGTTGCACGTTAATACGGTAAATGTATTTTCCTTCATGCTTTTAGCCAAAATACGCGAATAATGCCAATGGATTTATATTATCTACTCAAAATACCAAATGGCGTCAAATTTATAATTATACAAATGCAACAGAAGCACACACGCTACTCTTACAGAGACTAACCCACGTCTGACCATGGTAGCACGTGAATCTCATGCCGGCACCTAGGCCGGCGACATTTTGTCATATATCTCACTTCAACCAATGGAGATATATAACTGTCGTATGTTATTGTTTACATTACTACCAACATGGTACATAACTTTGGCCGTGTAATTTATCCAGTTCCCGACGCTAAACGACCAATTGTCCCTTTCATAATTAATTATTAATATTATTTACAAATAAATCAATCAATGATTTATTCACCAAACTAGTAGATTTATTTATAATAAATAAATTTACTAATGCCAACTGTTGCGTTGACGTGCAGGCGTCAACCAATAATAATAATCACAAGCGCATGAATCAAATGCGCAATTATTTCTCCCAGCGTTACAAAATCCAAACATATGCTCAAATTAATCAGTGAAATCTCCTGATTCAAATACAATTTATACCTAAGAAATCAATAAAGTATTATTAACGCAATAATTAAAACAAAAGCTTATATATAAACGAAATAATCATGATAACAAAATATCGGATGAGACGTGTGAGCAGCGTGTACTGCCCTCTGTTGCCCACCGACCTGATGCGAGACTGCCGCGATATTAAAATATCGTGACAAAGTGAACGGAATTAATCAGAAAAGTACAGGTTTATTGCCAATTAGAATAAAATTCAGTTACTTACAATAAACACTTCGCAATTAACAATATCAGGAGTGTCCTGGAATACCCTGGATGTACAATGACCCTCTACGTGGGATAACGCAATTATAACACTGAATTTATTATTTAATTTTAACAATTCTTTAGTATTGCAAGTATATTGCCGGTAACGTACAGTAATAATAATTTTATTTAAACTCGACTTATAATGATTAATAAGAAATAATGAAATAATATTATAAGTAAAATTGCCAGAGTATTAGTAGAAAATATCGTAACTTAATTAATACAGAATATTTATTGCAATTGGATAATAATAGAAAAATACGTCTAAACGCTAATTGATCCAGGATTGAAGTCATTGACCGATAAATTTGGGCGTAGGACTAGCCTCGGGACTCTGTCCCCACTGCACCCTTACGGACATGCGTCGACGTGATAATTAGTCATCTGACCACGGCATTATGACTTGTGTAGTTTCAGACGGCACCGAGACGGGAAAAAATGGGAACCGCAAGGCTGAGGACGACGAAGACAATTCACATTGTCTCAATATATATATATATATATATATATATAGGCAGATTCATTACTTTTCGACAAAAGTGTGCGCACGTAGATCACTGATTTTAATGCTGATTTTTTTTTCGAAAGTAGGTTAGAAAAAGAAAAGATTCTGAAAATTTCAGCTCGATGCGATCAAATCCAGCCGCTGGAGAATTTTTTAAAATTCAAAAAAAGTTGATTTTTCAGTCATTTTCAAAAATTCATACTTCAGCTCCTATATAACTTAAAGCTTCGATTAAGACGATATTTTCCTCTGTTAACATTAAATTTTGAAGAAAAAAATAACTTATTGATTTGAACTTAATTCCGGCTTAGCTATGGGCTTCTAACTGAGCTACTGTTTAAATAATTTTTTTTCAATTTTCAAAGTGCTCTCAAATCTACAATTTTTTGAGTAGAGATGATTAAGAGCTCAAATTTTTCGTTAAAGTTTGCTCTATTGATTTCTACCCTACTTTTCGCTAATTGCTGCTATGTCTTCGAAATACAGCCACATAAAGCCGATTGATTTCTTAAAAATCGCTGGTTTTAGATACCCACAACTTTTTTCTATCAATTTGAAATCTTTTAAAAATTTCAGAGATTACTCATCGTTCTATTCCCAAACAGCCGCGAAAATTTAACTGGTTTCGACCTGGTATTGGAGCTATGAATTTTTAAAACTGTCGAATTTCAACTTTAAATGATGTTTTTGGGAGTTTTACCATCAGTTCCCTGATTAAACAACTGAATTCGATCGAATTAAACAGAATTAAATTTTCAATTCTATTTAATTCAAATAAATTCTGTAGATTCGGTACCTAACTTAAAAATGAATTCTGTCTAATTCGGCAGGAAAACCAGAATTTGTCAAAATTAAAACGAATTTAAATAATTCTATTCGGTTTAATTCTGATTAATTCGAAAATAATTCTCCAATTTGTAGTTCTGAATCCGAATTAAACTGAATTAAAACGAATTTGAAATTTTTAAATCGGTTTTATTCTGTTTAATTCAAATTCAAATTTTCGATTCAGTTGAATTCTGTTCTGCAGAATTCGACAGAATATAACAGAATTAAAATTTGTAATTCGGTCGAATTCAGTTGTTTAATCAGTCTTATCAGTTGTTTTTAACTTATTCAAATTTATATATTTTTTTGCATTTATATCAAATGCATTATGACAACTGAGGTTAATATCTAACTATAATAAGAGGTGTTCACTTAGTGTTCTGATTAATTAATACATTAAAGCGAAAAAATGAATGTGGTCGTCTTAAAATCCTAAACTCCACATTAAACACATAATTTTTACTATGATTATTTGTGATTACTACTATTATTACAATTCTTATAACTACTTATTATGACTAGTGCTATTGTTATTATTTTACTATTTGTGACTAAATCTGAATTTATGACTATACTTTTATTACTATGACTAATTGGACTATTACTATGATTATTACTATTGTTCTTACTACTACTGTGATTTACTATTGTGATTCTATTTTTTTTATTACTGTGACTATTACTATGTTTTATGTCTATTATTACTAATACTACTACAACTATTATTATTTGGTTATTTTTTATTTAACTATGACCATTGTAAACTATTGTGATTCTTAGTGCGAGTATTATTATACTATTATTCCTATGATTGTATTATTATTATTATCATTACATTATGAATGTATAAATGCGCGACCAAGTGAAAAGTCCCGAGCGAACAAAATCAAAATGAAAAGATAAAAACACGAATTTCGTTTCCGAATGGATTTTTTAATAGAATTAAAAATTTAAAGAATTATAAGAGAAGTAGAAATAAGAAATATAATATCGAGAGTTTTAAATTCTCCTAAGTCCCAAGTGATGAAATCAAAGGGAATTTGAAAAAAATAATTTTAATTAAATAAAATCGTGAAATGAAGGAAAAAGAATGCATTTAAGAAGTTAAGTCAATACTAAAATACTGAGAATTCGGCCGGTCGAGCAAAATACTCGCAACGGCGAACGAACGAATAGATAGATAATGAGAGAATGAGCGATCAGGACTTAGTAAGATTTTAATTCTCTCGATATTATATTTCTTTCATTCCATTTTATCTTTTATTTTCTGTAAAAAAAATGATCGGGACTTAAAATAATTTTTCTTCCGTTGAACTTACGTGGGCGACGCTAGAGGGTGACGGGAATTATTCTTTCCATAGTCACAACGGAAAGGCCAGGTAATAAGTACGATATGAAAAGCCCGATTAGAAAACTTAGTCTCCTCAGACGTTATCCAGAGGAAGACCATTCCCCGGACAACAGAGAGAACTTCACCTACCTGGAGTCTAACCCAGGTCAAGGTAAGTGAAATTTTGCTCTCGGGGAGATTTGGTGTCCCCGTACTGAGGCCTTCTGCCGAGGTACAGCAGGTAAACTTAGTCTAGTAGACGGGGGTTCGACGGAGACCATCCACTTACCCTCTGGGAAGGGAAATTCGTACAGGGCCTAGGGAAAGTCGACCAGACACCCGGGGAAGGGATAGAACCGCGATATTAGCTCGCGTAATTTTGGATGTGAGCGTGTATGGATGTGTGAACGTCGGGGAAGTCGCTAATTGACCGCGTAACCGCGTTTATCATTTTTCGTATTCTATTTGTTGTAAAGGTAGTAGGAAAAGGCTCTAAACCAATCCCCGTGTAAAAGAGTTAGTTTAAATAAAGTTTTGTTTTCTTTGTCTAAAAATCTGTGTCTAACTTGGCAGCCCCTTTCAACCCTGGGCT
>OZ024709.1:13464141-13498835 GCA_964016945.1 Microplitis deprimator | reverse complement strand
CCAGAAAAGTAAAAAGATCTCCAACTTTACTTCGAGCTCTAATAACTTTTGAACAAGTGGATTTATCGAAAAATGATAAGAAACCTTTTTTGTAGGGCGTTCAATTTTCTACGAAAATGTGTATTAGTTTATTCCATCTATTGATTTGTTGAAGAGTTAACAATATTTAAAGATAAAAAAAAAATTGTTCCCGTGTTATTTAAATGGGAAAATCGAATTTTTCTATGAGCTAGGTCTGTAATCGACATAGAATTTTTTTTCTTGCGCGAAAATTTTTCTTTTGTGTTGAACTATGATTTTTTCCACATGCACTTAAAAAAAAAAATGTTACTCCGAAATGAAGCACCCTAATATATATATATATATATATATAAATATATATATATTTATATATAAATATATATATTATATATATATATATATATATATATATGTCATATAACCAGCCTTGTCATCACGATAGCGCCTACAATTCTTATTGGATCTTAATGAAATTTTTCATACTTATTCTAGGCCGATTATCTTGATCAAGTTCGAAGATGGGCTAAATTGGTCAATTAGTTCAGAAGTTATAGCTGTTTGAAATTCTCACGGTTTTTCGAAACAATTAGTTTTTCACTGTTAAAGTTCATATAACTTTTAAACCAACAGTCATATACAATTTTTGTGAAAAGTATCTTAAATCTTGTTTAAGAAGCTTTAATTTTCGACCTTAAACTTTATGTTTCGACTATTTCTTCCAATAATTTGATGCACGTGAAAGTTTGGATAGAATCAACAAATTTACAAAAAATCGTTTTCATTCTGGATAACTTTTGTATTTTCCATTGTAATCTAATTCCGTCAGTTTTATTATTTTGAGAATAAACTAATCTGAAAATTTTTCACCTGTTTGATATTTTCTAAGTTGCCGTTCATAACATCGAATGTTTCAAGCATACCTGTACGTCTTATAATTATAACTGGTCTTGTCATCACGATAGTGCCTACAATTCTTATCGGATTTTAATGAAATACTTTACACTTATTTTCTAGGCGATTATCTTGATCAAGTTCGAAGATGGACTGAATCGGTCGATTAGTTTAGAAGTTACGGCTGTTTGAAATTTTTACAATTTTTCAAAAAAAAGTTTTTTTTTTCAATAATTAAAGTTCATATAACTTTAAAACTAAAACTGATCGATAATTTCTGTAAAAAGTATCTCGAAACTTGTTTAATTAGCTTTAATTTGTCACCTCTAACTTTATATTTTGACTATTTCTTCCAATAATTTGATAGCCTTGAAAATTCGGATATTTATCAAGAAAATTAGAAAATGTGGTTTTCATTTCGGAAAACTTATATATTTTCCATTATAATTTGATTCTGTCAGGTATATTCCGTTGTGAACGAAATAATCTGTAAACTTTACAAATATTGTATGTGTTCAAAGTCATATATATAGATATATTGTCACGTATTCGTGTGTTCCCGATCACCTTTATGATGGCTGGGTTATTCCCAGTGCCCTCACACTTCAAAATAAATTGTAAATCGACGCGGGAAAAACCCGATAATTCAAATACCTACGATAAAACTAAGTTTAAAGTAAAAGATAGATAAAAGTCTATGGTCACTGAGAGAAAATAAGAAAATAGAAAGTCGGAACAAAAAATAGAAAAAGGAAATATTAAAATAGAAAAATACTCTTAGTAAAAGGTATGCATTTGATAATATTATTTAAAAGAAACTCCAAATAATAGAATTAAGTAAAATATTTGTAAGCAAGAGATAGATAAAAATTGTAAAACTAAAATAAGTTCGAAACAAGAAGAGCTTAGGAAAATCCAAAATAGATGGAAACTGTTGGGTCTTTCCCAAGTACTTATAATCTACACCATAATATGTAAATGCTATTGTTAAAAGGCCCAGACTCCGAGATGAGTGTCTGAAGTGTTGGCGTACGGGCAACTCGAGCAGCTGCAACCTAAAATTGTAGCACTCTCAGTTCAGTGTACCAAAGGAACTCAAGGCGGGCCCGACTCAGAGGAGGCACGTGATTCCCCCACTCGACTAGCCCTCGCACGCCAGACACCTTCGCCACTCACCTCGCACACTAGACACTGAAAAAAAAAGCGATACCCTTCGAGCATCGAAGAAAACCAACTTTAAAATTCTCTAGTGTATTTTAAAACATAAAATAAAATTTGTTATAAGTTTTTAATAGAAACTTTGTGTTTTTGTTAGCAAAACCCTAACAGTAAAATAGAATAATAAGATTAACTTTTCAATTTATTAGTTATTAGAATCAGTTTCAATTTCAGTTTACGTTTTATCATTATATTATAATGAAGAAGATTAATTAGTTTAAGTTCATTCAAACTAGCTGTTCAAACTATCACGATTGGAGATCGTGATGGGCGTAGGTACG
The DNA here is from genome assembly GCA_964016945.1 of Microplitis deprimator. Classification (NCBI taxonomy): domain Eukaryota; kingdom Metazoa; phylum Arthropoda; class Insecta; order Hymenoptera; family Braconidae; genus Microplitis; species Microplitis deprimator. Next base: position 13,496,424 of record OZ024709.1, on the reverse strand, counting down.
AGGTTTCGTATGAAAGTATTGAATAAAAGGGTACTTACATTGATCAAGGTCCAGTTCGTATGCCCGGCTACCGTTAACCAAATGATCAGTTTTATTCTATTTATATTTAGATCGCGCCTACACAATATTGTTGAAGACAATATTGATATTAACCCAAAATGATTTCCAATTTATGATGTGACTGATTATTTTTCACAATCAAACGTCGAGCGGTAAACGTAAGATTGTGTACCCCCTACTGTGAACTATCGGTCTGAGCGGCTAGACAGGTAGTAAAATAAGGGATAAAGGAAGGTGGGCTGCCGAAAAGCCTCGTGAAGCTAGTATCTCGTTGTTAGAGTAAAATTGTCTGAGAAATAATGTTTTTCAATTATTTTATATTAACGAGTATTTATTTATTGAGGGCTAAATATTCTCAAAATACAAAAGGGTTACAAATGACAGTATATAAAATAGTAAATATGAAAGTAAATGTTTCATGCATATGTTTTACAAATATTTCAAAGTAAATTTAGAAAATATCAAATAATGGTTACAATGTTTTAAAACTTACCCTAAACAGGTTTTTGGTGAGGTGTCAGGACTGTCAGCAGTAACACAGGACACTTATTCACAACGCGTTTTCGTGGTTAATTAATATGATTCTAATTTATCGGTTTAATTATTTATTTAGTATGCTTTGTTGTATCGATTTAAATGTTTATGCGTTTCCAAATCTTCGTAGATTAAAATAAAATCAATGTCTTCGTGCTTCTCGCGGAAAAATAATTCCCAATATATTCAAATTCTTCGCTTTTTCGCGGTAAAATAAAATATAAATTTGTTTATAAAATCTTCGCGTATTTTCGCGGTAAAATAATTTCAAAATATTCGCGTATTATCGCGGTAAAATATTATTCAAAATCTTCGCATTTATCGCGGTAAAATATTCTTTGATTCTTCACGTTTCTCGTGGTATAATTCAATATTTAAATAAAATAAAATTAAATGGATTAAAAATAAGATGAAGATAATCAACGCTACCGGTGCTTCCGATTGATATTAATTCACGACTTACAACGATCAAGGTCCGGTTCGTACGCCCAGCTACCGTTAACCGAATGCTCAATCGAGATATCAATCCTCTAGCCACGAACACCGTCAAGTGTCCGGAGTTCAGTATGGTTCAGAGTTTGATTCCCAAAAGAACTGATGAGCTAAAGTCCATGGTCTTTTTATATGGTCTTCACATATGAAAAGTGGTGGTAACTTGTTTCCCATACGAGAAGACTCGGACTCGCCCGAAAGTTCTAGGCCCATGCACACGTGTGATCCCTGGGAAATAGATTTTTACTATTTAAGTGGGCCGATGACTTGGCGCCACTCTGCCGCCAAGGAAGCCATAAATTTGGTGGTTTCCATTAGCTTTCTTTAATTTCCAAGAATCACATGCAGGTGCACACGAGTTGGGTGGTCTATAGTTTTAAGATGAAAAGTCAAAGAAAAGATTACCGTTCTATGATTAGATTATTAAATGGGAACGGATACATAAATTTTAAAAGTACGTTAAGGAAAAATGACGAAATTCAGAGAATACGAGAAATCTATAATACACGTGGTCCATTAGTACAATACGACTTAATTGTAAAGCGTTGACAACACTCAGGTAGGTATATTTGTCCGGTACGACTGCTGGCGTCAATAAGTCGGCGTTATACATAAAAAGGTTTACGTACAAGACTCCTTAGTGTGTACTTATTTCAGGAGGGAAAAAAAAATAAAATTTTTGAAAGTAGCAGCCGTGACAAAACGATGATTTTACGCGCGGTTTTCATTTTAGCGAGTAGAATGCCACCAGGTTCTAAAACGGGCGAATTTCGAACCCTCAAGAAATTTAGATATATATATATATATATATATACATATATATATATATATATATATATATCTAATATATAAAATTCTCGTGTCGCGGTGTTTGTAGTTAAACTCCTCCGAAACGGCTTGACCGATTCTCATGAAATTTTGTGTGCATATTGGGTATGTCTGAGAATCGGACAACATCTATTTTTCATCCCCCTAAATGTTAAGGGTAGTCCACCCCTAAATTATTTTTTTTAATTTTTAGATAAAGTTTTTTTTTTTTATTTTTTTATGATACAGCATTGAAAAATACATACAACCCTAAATTTTCAACCCTCTACGATCAACCCCTATTTTTCCATCGCGATTTTTATTTTTTTTTTATTTTTAATAATTTTTGGTCTTTTGATCTTCCGCCTTCGCCGGTCGATAACTGATTAACTATCAATCGATTAGTTATCCCCGCTAAATGTACGATGGATGGTGTGGCTCAATAAGTTATAGATCAAATTGAATGGAATATAGTATAGTGCCGGATAGCTCAACTGGTAGAGCACTCGGCGCGATACCGACATGGTCTGGGTTCGATTCCCAGTTCGGGCTATCTATATTTTTCTCAATTTATCTATAAATTGTCTTATTGAGAAGGTTTGCATGTTTTAGGTCTCCACTATATAAATTGGTGTATTACCGTATGATGGACGGTGTGGCTCAATAAGTTATAGATCAAATTGAATGGAAAATGGTAATTTTTAAATATAGTGGAAACCTAAAACATCCAAACCTTCTCAATAAGACAATTTAGAGATAAATTGAGAAAACTATAGATAGCCCAAACTGGGAATCGAACCCAGACCATGTCGGTATCGCGCCGAGTGCTCTACCAGTTGAGCTATCCGGCACTATACTATATTCCGTTCAATTCGATCTATAACTTATTGAGCCACACCGTCCATCGTACGGTAATACACCAATTTTTAAATTTAGTGGAAACCTAAAACATGCAAACCTTCTCAATAAGATAATTTATAGATAAATTGAGAAAAATATAGATAGCCCGAACTGGGAACCCGTATGAAAAAGCAATATATGAGCTTCAGTATAATTCAAAATATATGATAAATTATATGGAATTATAAGAAGTCTTATATGGAGCCATATACAAAATTTTGCCGAAATATTATATGATTTTATAATTTGCAACATATATATCGGTAATATATTTTTTTTACATGCTAACTTATAAATATTGCTTATAATACTTTATACTATACTTTAAGTTATATGATAAGATATATGATTTAATTATATGACTGACATATAATATTTATACATGTAAATATATAATTATATAAATATATGTTCACATATATTTGTATAAATGTATGTAAATATATATTTATATAGATATGTGTTTATATATATTAGGGTGGCGCAAAAAAACCGACTATTTTTTTTTTTTTTCGATCTCGCATAAAAATTTGTTGGTTTACGATGTTTTAAGAAGCCTTTCAAAAAATCAGCTCGATAAAAAATTTTCAAGAGGTCGCTCACGAATTTTGAAAATATCAAAAATGATTGAAATTCGGATTTTTGATTTCTAAATTTTTTCTTTCTTATGGCAGTAATAGTTTATATTTGGGAAATCATGACAACGCTGAAAATTTAAGCCCAAAATTCAAATATTTAAACCTCGCTCAAGAATTTTGAATGTTTCCGAGTGCTGTCTCTTGGACGTTTTCGAGCGACCCTTAAATATTAATAATAAAGCTTCTCGATTTTTTCACCATCAATTTGCATGACAATGAATGAAAATACAACCCGAGAAATAGAAATAATAAGTTATTTACATACTTTTTTATTTTTTCATTCAATTTGTAGGTTTTTTCGGTTATTCAAAACTTACCAAATTTCATTGTTAAGATTGTCCTGTATATTTTTGGTTATGCAACAGTTATATTTTACTGAAATAACAATAATTGAGTTATAAAACGATACAAAAACTAATTCAAACTATTAGTTACATTTTATTAGTTAATATTCAAAATTCTTGAGCGCCGTTTAAATATTTAAATTTTGGGCTGAAATTTTCAGCATAGTTATGATTTTACAAATATAAACTATTGCTGCCACGAGAAAGAAAAAATTTAGAAATCAAAAATCCGAATTTCAATCATTTTTGATATTTACAAAATTCGTGAGCGACCTCTTGCAAATTTTTTATCGAGCTGATTTTTTCAGAGGCTTCTTAAAACATCGTAAACCAACAAATTTTCATGCGAGATCGAAAAAAAAAAATAGTCGGTTTTTTTTGCGCCACCCTAATATATATATTTGCACAAATATAAAATTAGAGATTTCAAGCTATAAAATGCTTTTTTTTTAGTCTCGATACGATTACTTTTCCTGAAGTTACAGTCTTGCAAAAATCACTAAAAAATTTCTAAAATTTTTTTGTTCCTTTAATTTTTGGTATGAGTGTATTCTTTAAATTATTTATGTATAATAATATCGAAATTATTATAATATTGAAATTATAAATGTATATATAAAACGAGTATATAATTTGAGATGTAATATCATATGTATACAATTACATATATTATAAATTATATGGATTATAATAATATTGAAATTATAAATTGATTTATAAGATATATGAAACATATATTTTACGTTATAAATTAATATATAAAGCAGACATATAATTTTTGATACAATATTACATGTATATAATCACACATATTATAAATGATATGGATTATTATAATATTAAACGTATAAATCATTATATATGATAAATCATAAATTAATCAATATTAATAATATTGCCGCCATATATTTTCAGTTATTTACCATATATTTTTTTATATATTATCGACAGTATATGGTTTTTTCATACGGGAATCGAACCCAGACCATGTCGGTATCCCGCCGAGTGCTCTACCAGTTAAGCTATCCGGCACTAAACTATATTCCATTCAATTTAATCTATAACTTATTGAGCCACACCGTCCATCGTACGGTAATACACCAATTTATATAGTGGAAACCTAAAACATGCAAACCTTCTGAATAAGACAATTTATAGATAAATTGAGAAAAATATAGATAGCCCGAACTGGGAATCGAACCCGGACCATGTCGGTATCGCGCCGAGTGCTCTACCAGTTGAGCTATCCGGCACTAAACTATATTCCATTCAATTTGATCTATAAATTATTGAGCCACACCGTCCATCGTACGGTAATAAACCAATTTCGATTATAAGTTAATCCCCGCACACTTATAGTAGATAGTTATTTTTATTGAACTACAAATATGTTTCCTAGAAATAATATATATGGCAAAACAACGTTTGCCGGGTCAGCTAGTATATATATATATATATATATATATATATATATATATATATATATATATATATATATATATATATATATATATGTGAACGTGGCGGTGCAAGTCAACCGTCTCTCGTGGACTTGGAATCACTGTAAAATCACAGTGAAATCACAGTGAATTCACTTTCACCGTGAGTTCACGGTGTGTTTACGGTGATTTCATCGTGAATTCACAGTGATTTTGTGCCATTTTGTCATTGTGATTTTGAAGTGATTTCACTGTGATTTTACTGCGAGTTTATAGTAAATTAATGGTGATTTCACCATGATTTCACAGTAAATTAATGGTGGTTTGACTATAGTTTTATGATAATTTGACACCGCAGTCATCAAATCGTAGCTTTACAGTGGTATCGTGACAATTTCTTTTTTCACCTCGATATTCGAAAATCGAGTTTTCATTACTTTTTTTCAATACTTTCGTTACTTTATATAACTAAAACAATCCTCACTAAATTACAGCCAGATATCTTTAAGATTGAGCTATCACAAACGGGGGTCCCCTTTCCCATTTAAAATACACGTGAAAATTTTTCATATTAGTTTTTCGTTATTAAAACTATGAAAAAATTTTTTTTTTAAATTTTGCCTGGTACACGTAGAGAAATTAATTATTCTATTTAAAATACAAAATTTGTAATTTTAACAATTTAAAATGGGAATAAATTTTTTCACCGATAAAATCATTAGTTTTACCATTGAAAATGATAACAGTTACAATTGATGATGGTATCGGTTACTATCGAAGATGCTAATTGTAATTTTAAAAAATTACAATTGTTACAATCGAAGATGGTAACTTTTACCATTCAAAGTTGTAAAAATTTTTAACTAAGAATGTGTGAGTGCATGGGTATGCTCGCGTAAGTGTGTGCATGTGTGAGCGAGTGCGCGTGTGCATAAGTGCACTCGTGTGCGTATACATGTGTGCGTGCGTGTGTGCATGAGTGCGTGCGTGTGTGCGCCCGTGTGCATGTGTGTGTGTGCGTATGTGGGTAAGCAAGTGTGTGTGCGTGTGTACGGGCGAGTGTGCACATGTGCACGCGCGTGGATATATGTGTGCGTGTGTACGGGCGAGTGTGCACATGTGCACGCGCGTGGATATATGTCTGCGTGTATATTACCATCAGGTTATCAAAAATCACGATGTTTATAATAGTAGTAATTATTCAAAATAATAAAAGTTATAATTTCTAATTATCATAAATAATTTTAAATTTAATCATATAGTTGGTAGATAGTACCATTCAGATTGTTTATTTAATAATTTAAATGATATTTTCTATTATAAAATTCAGTTTAAAAATTTCACTATAACTTGATGATAACTTTTATCATAAAATTCTCTCCGAGTAAAATTTCATAGGAAATTAAATTCTCTACAAAAAAGTACTGAAGCATTATGTACGTCAAACAAACTGGGAAAAAGTTACGGGGCTTCAAAGACAAAAAGTTAGTTTCCTCGGTGTTAACTTATTTTTTGTTATTTTTCATTTTTATTCTATCAAAAAATTTTTTTTTTCAAATTTTCACAAGCACGTTCTTGTACGAAATTGAATTTCCTACAAAAAGTATTTCATTTCATACATACGTCAAATGAACGCAAAAAAAGTTACAGAGCTTTAAATGTCAACGAAAAGTGAACTTGATTTTTCCTTGATATTTAAAGCCCTGTAACTTTTTTCTCATTCATTTGACGTATATATGATATCAAATACTTTTTGTAGGAAATTAAATTTCCTACAAGAAAGTGCTTGTCAAAATTTGAAAAAAAAAATTTTTTTCTTAGAATAAAAATGAAAAATAACAAAAAATAATTTAACACCGAGGAAACTAACCCGACCGGCATGAATGTCAGAAAGATGTCTTTTTGATATCAGAAAGTTAACATAATTTATTAAGATAACTTTATGGTATCAAAAAGACATTTTTCTGACATTCATGCCGGTCGGATAAATTTATGTCGATCTTCGAAGCCCCGTAACTTTTTCCCAGTTTATTTTACGTACATAATGCATTATCACTTTTCTGTAGAGAATTCAATTTCCTAAAAAATTATACCAGGCGGAATTGAAAAAAAATTTTTTTCATAGTCTTAATAACGAAAAACTAAAATGAAAAATTTTCGCGTTTATTTTAGATTGAAAAGGGGACCCTCGTTTGTGATAGCTCAATTTGAAAGATATCTGGCTGAAATTAAGTGAAGATTTTTTTTATAATATAAAGTAACTTTTGACCCATAAGAGGTTAAAAAAAAAAATATTTGTTTTTTTTTGGGACACCCTAATATATATGTATGTAGGAGAGGGAAGTCACCAGTGCTATAAGCAGCAGCGGAAGTAGTTCGGTGCTCGCCACGAGATCGCGCCCACCACTTGTAGTGTCCCTGGTAAGAAACTTATTTCAGAACTGTTAAATTCTAAACTTGAAACTACGGTGGCCCGGATATTCCTCCGTTATTTGACAGAGTGATAAGTACCTTTTTTGATGGTAATATAGTACATCCTATATTACATAATGACAAAAATATTTATGATCAATATTTCCATGAATAATTTTTCTTAGAAATTAAACTTGGAGTTCCAAAAGAAAATTAGTTAAATAAAAAGTATAGAGTCTCTACTGTACAAAAATTCACAATTTATTTAATTGATTGCATAGGAATTTAATTATATATAGTTCTATACAATTATATATAGTTGTATGTAGTTATCTATAATTATACAGGGCCATTTTTCATTTAAAATTAAACATAATTATATATAATTTTATTTACCCGGGATAGTAAAATTATTTTCATATTTTTTAGTAAAATTTACTACATTTTTTTCTCCGTGTATATTCACTGTGAATTTACTGTAAATTCACTGTGAATTTATTGTAAATTTACTGTGAAGTTACTGTAAATTCACTGTGAATTTATTGTAAATTTACTGTGAAGTTACTTTAAGTTCACTGTTAATTAATTGTGAATTTGCTATGAAACCACTACCGAATCACTGTGAGATAACCATAAAATTACAGTGACCGAATGGCACAAAATCATGGTGATTTCACCGTAATTTCATCATGGTCTCACAATGTTTTTACTATAATCTCACTGTGATTTTACGATGAGTCCAGGTCCGCGAGGGGTGTCTCTATGCCAGTGTCATATGCCACTTTAATCTATTTAAATCGTGGATTAAGAATCTCGGTTTGAAAAACCAACCTTAAAAAATTGACGTCAACCTTCGTAAAAATGAACAACAGTCACCTTCGTTTTAAACTAAGCGTGAGCTAGCAAAAAGTCACCCCGATTAAAAGATACAATTGAAAATGATTAGAAACGATTCAAAACAATTCAAAACGATTCAATTTTACTGCTATATAGATATACATTCACCATTGAGTGAATCGCTTTCTTTAATCAGAGCAGGGAGGTACTGAAATTTTTTGAAAAATCTATCTTCCATTTTGGCTGCCAGATGGCATTTTTTCTCTTGATATCGCGTTCACTAAAGTCTTTACTCTAAAGGTAATCAGATCGAGGCCTATGAATTCTTTCCATTACAATAACATTCATTCAAATTTCTAAATATGTTCAGGCAATATCGTAAACAAAAGATTTATAAACATGAAAACACACACACACACATATCTACTTATACACTTGTAATAGTATATTGCGTTGCAAGGGATGAAATAAGACAATTTCAGATGAGAGTGAGGTTGAATTGCATCACATGCAGCTTGAAATCATATTTTATATTATGCCAATTATCAGAGCGTGGCAATTTAAATTCAATAGCTCTGTTATATCCTGGCTGTCAAGCAGGGCCCGTTCTCAGCTCACTAGATTATTTTACCGACCTTTAGTCTATTTGCAAAATAAGGCACCCTAATTACCAACAATTAGAGTACCTTAAGTAGATAATTATAATAACGTAAGAGTATATTATATACCATAAAAATTATTTTATCATTTGAATTGTATATCATAAGAATATCTCTAACATACCTATATTTTTCAAATCAATAATCAAATAATAAACTAATCACCGGATGTACTTAATCCCACGTATGAGAACATTTTTCATTTTAATCTTAAAAGTATAGTCAACTGAAGATAATTTAATCATTTTAAAAACACAGCTGTATAAACTATTAGTAATAATTTGTAACAAACGCAGATGATATGAAAATGGACTTTGACTTTCAAATAAATAACTTTTCTCAGAAATTACATCAGCTGAGGATTAAATCCCTTCTCGCGCTCGACGCATGGGTCTTATGCCCAATCGCCTCGCGCTGATAAGCAATGACGAGTTCAACGACCAATGAGTGTGAACTCTGATCAACAATTTAACCCCGCTTAATCATTCTCATCCCACTATATTTGGTGATTAGAATACCTTATAAAAACCCTTGCTCGGAGAGCAGCTGGGTGACTTCTCGTTGTGAATTCCACTCTCAGATTAGACTCACTTCACGCCAGATTTTTGACATCAAACTTACAAAATTATCAAGTCCATAGTCATACCTTCTGTACGTTTGAATACCGAACATATTCAGTTTGTATCATAAGTGTATACTTTCAACTTCTCAATTCTATAACTATCATTTGTGAATAAAGTTATTGTTATATTTAAAATACACCAGTTATTTCGGGTCACCGTCAGGTGATTTGCTGTCGAGATCCCAATACCTAAAAAGACTACAAATCTAGCTAAGCTGAACATCAACATCGTGCAGCGAAAACGCAACAGCTCATTTAAAAATTTGTTTGCCAATTTATTTTGGTAGAGTCACGTACGATTTTTCTGAAGTTTACAAAATGAAAAAACTCAATTTTGACAGGACTGAAGTGAAGTCAGGAACTAATTTAGCGAGTGAAAACTAGACGTTTTATTTTGTAGGGAAGAAATCAATGATTTTCCACCCGCTAATCGCATTGGTCTGAAATTGGCTTATTTCAGATGGCTAAACAGACATTGAAACTCGCAGTTTCCATGCAGGTCATATGAAAATTTTCATTATTAATCAAAAATAATACTTAATACGTTACAGCATGGATATTTGTTCTAAAAATATTTTTTTTACATTAATCTAAAAATAATAACTTCCTTTTTTTTTTTTAATTTTCCGAACTTCTGAACGATGAAATGAAAAAACACTAATAATATTTCAAATTAATAAATAATTACTATAGACATCACAATAAAAACATAACAATAACCGTGAAAGAAATGAAAAGATAACTATAAATGATTTCACGAAGCATCGACATTATATCAAAGCAAAATAAATCCATAAATACTTTGCCATAGAAATGAAAATATTTATTTTTACATAGATTGTAGAGAACATTTTCTTATATTATTCTTATTTATTTCTCACAGGGCATTTGAAAGTGCCCGTACGCTTGGTTCATTCTCAAAGAAGACACTGTGAGAGAGAGAGAGAGAGAGAGAGAGAGAGAGAGAGAGAGAGAGAGAGAGAGTCTGACGTTGAACGAGGGTGGATGAAAACGACTATAGTGCGTTAGAAAAATAAATAAAAATGTTTTTGTAGGTATAAAGCAAATAAATTCAATCATTTTCCAACATCAAACAACACTCGTTTTATCGTTTAGTAATTCGTTCCGAATATTTTTTATCTTCTAATATAAAAATATTAAAATTTAAAAGCAAGTAATAAATAAACCGACAATTCATCAATTTAATAGATTTTATGATCGACGCATGCACAGAGAAAAAAATTACTTGGCTCAAAGTAATTTTTCTTGAGCCAAGAAACTTTTGAGGACATAGAATGGAAATCGAGATTTTCTTGAGGGAAGTAAAAAAATTCCTTGGATTTTAAGTCTTGACCAAAAAAAAAATATTTTTGAATCAATAAATCTTCAAAGATTTATTCAACAGTTGAGTTATTTAGTTAAATAATTTTAATTTCTTGATTTAATAAATATTGTTCCTTACTGTAATATATTTATTACTTTAACCAAAAAATATAAATGTTCAGTACAAGAAAGTTACAATGTTGATTGAAGTAATGCGATGTTTTGAATCAATAAACAGTGATAACTTGAACAAAAATACAATTCTCGACCCAAGAGTACTGCGGGCTTAAGCCAAGTAAGTTTTCTCTTGGATTCGAGCAGAGGTTCTCCCACTCTTTTCTCACTACTCTATCTTTGTCGCTCCTACACAAGAAATATAAATTTTGTCCACGTTGTAAAGTTATGTAGATGAAATTTAAAAAGAAAAATAATAATAATTATTTCATAAATGTTGTTATAATTATTTTTAAGTTTAGCAAATATTTGGGCACATGTGTATTTTATTTATTATAAATTCTGCTATTTTAGGATTTTCCGAGGGAAACTTTGTCTGTTTTTTTCGAATTTAATTAATTTTATAAAAGCTTAAAACGGTAAAATTCTTTAGAATTATGAAAAAAAAATGAATAAATTAATAAATCAATATAAGAATTAAATAACTTTTTTTTTTTTTCAAAACTGCTTTAATTAAATTTAAAACTATTACAAAAAATAAAGACAACATAATTTGAATTAAAATTTTAATAATAAATATTCAATAGTTATTATAATTTAAAATCAAATATTCTTAAATTAAGATTACTTGATGATTTGCAACTGAAGGCAAAATTTTTCTTATTATAAATATTCAACTCTTTTAAGCTTTTAGTATTCAATAAAAGAATTTTTTTTTAGCGTAGTCTTGAGTATATATAGTAGTGAATAGCTTTAAGTAAAAGAATAAATTTCCACTTTCAAATGCGTGTGGTGGCCGAGCGTGCTAAAGCACATGACTTAAACTGCTCTCAATTCAAAGGGTCGGCAGTTCGAGTCCCACCATATGTCGAAAAAATTAAAATTCCTTCTTTACTGAAGGTTGAAAAAGAAACATTCAACCCTCCAGAGGGTTAAATAAGTCGTATTTAATCAAAAACAATTATTTTTTGAAAAACCAAAAAAAAAATACTTGGGCTGAGAATCAAAACACTTTAAACCAAGAAGAAAAATACTTGGGCCGAGAATCAAATCACTTTTAAACAAGAAAAAAAATACTTGAGTCAAAAACTAAATTATTCTAAGCCAAGAAAAAAAGTAATTAAGTCAAAAACTCAATTATTTGAAGTCAAGAAAAAAATGCTGGAATCAAAAATCTAAATACTTTAAACCTAGAAAAAAAATCTGTCTATCGGTTGACCCTGCAGGCCAGCCCTAAAACTTCCTGCTGTTTTTGAGCTCTTTGAGCTTGAAAACATTGTTGTGAATACATTTTCGAGCTCTTCGTGCTCGAAAATACTATTGTGTGCCATTGTTTTCGGAAAAAACCGTTCTTTAGCATTTCTTTCTCCCACGATATCTTATGAACGAATTAACCGATTGAGATGGCTGAGGCAGCAATCGACGCGTTTTATTGAGTTCTAGAGCTGATCAAATTTTGGAATTGATCGGATGAGTCGCTTCGAGGATAATCAACGAAAACCGTTTTTCACCGTTTTTTTCTCGATCGATTTCTCTCGAACGAATAAACCGATTGAGATGGTTGAGGCAGCGATAGACGCGTTCTATTGAATTCTTGTGCTGATTAGATTTTGAAATTGATCGATCGAGCCATTTCTGAAAAATTTGAAAAAAACTGAGAAAAAAATTTTTTCTTTTTGTTTTTCTTCCATATCTTAGTTTATTTGATCGATCGATTTGAAATTTCCAGAAAAGTTGACGGCCAACAAACTCTTTTGATTACCACCTCAAACATTTTAATCGATCAGTTCATTAAATAGTATATTACATACTTAGGCCAGTAAAATAAGAAAAGTATCAGAGCACATGTAATTGTTGGCCGAGGCGAAACCGAGGCTGACAAACATGTGGTCTGAGGCTTTCTTTTTTACTGGCCAAGGTACGTATACTATTTTTCTGCTCGACGGAGCCGGAAAGTTGCAACTTCGTTCAGGGCAGTGGCCCGAAAGTTGCCACTTTCCGGCCGGAGGGCAGAAAAAGATATTAAGAGTTTACACACACACCCACCCACCCACCCACACACACACACACACACACACACTCGGACATCCTTCTGAAAATAGTCAGAATAGCTTCCTAGGACCTCGAAACGTCGACATCTGATGAAAACTCGATTTTCAAAAATCGGGGTGAAACCAATAACTTCCCGAATTTTTGAAAATTAATAATTTTTTTAGCGGGAAGTTAAAAATACTTGAGATAAGTCTGAAATGTTTCTGAATAAATACAAATGTTTCTCAAGCTGAATAATTTTATTCTTAAATCGAGACAATTATTTATTTAATAAAGAAATCAGCTTCTAAATCCAAATTTTTTTATTATTTTAATTAAAAACAAAATGTGAGCTTGATTCAAGAAAAAAGTTAGGAAGAACGTAAATTCCTTAATTCAAGTAATCCTTTTTAACTTCCCGCTGAGAAAATTGTAAATTTTCAAAAATTCGGGAAGTTATTGTTTTCACCCCGATTTTCGAAAATCGAGTTTTCATCAGATGTCGACGTTTCGAGGTCCTAGGAAGCTATTCTGACTATTTTCAGAAGGATGTCCGAGTGTGTGTATGTATGTATGTGTGTGTGTGTGTGTGTGTGTGTGTGTGTGTGTGTGTGTGTGTGTGTGTGTATGTTAACTCGTTGTAACTTTTTAACTAATGAATCGATTTGGATGGTTGAGGTGTCAATCGAAAGAGCTTGTTGGCCATCAACTTTTCTAAAAATTTCAGATCATTTGATTAAGTAGACTCGAAAATATTTGCGAATTACGAAAAAAATAATTTTTTTTTTTTAGTTTTTTAGTGATTTCTCAGAAACGACTCGAACGATCGACTTTAAAATCTAATCAGCTCTAGAATTTAATAAAACGCGTCGATTGCCGCCTTAGCCATCTCGATCGGTTAATTTGTTCGAGAGATATCGCGGGAGAAAGAAATGGTGAAAAATCGTTAATTGCGAATACCTTTGAAATAACTTAACCAAACAATTCCAAAATCTGATCAGCTTCAGAACTCAATAAAATACGTCGATTTCCACCTCAACCATCAAAATCGGTTCATTCTTTCGCGAGATATTGTTAGTGAAAGAAATGGTGAAAACCGGGTTTTTCCAAATATCTTTGAAACGGCTAAACCGATCGACTACAAATTATGATCAGCTCTAGAATTCAATGAAACGCGCCGATTGCTACCTTAAACGTCGAAATCGGTTAATTAGTTCAAAAGATATCGGCGTCGAAAAATTAAAAAAATAACATTTTATGTTATTTTTTCCGGATAATTCATAATATAATGTTTTAATGTGTTAATGAGCTCCTTGAGCTCGATAAAAGTGGGAAGTTTTGGGGCTGGCCCGCAGGGTCAACCGATGCCCAGATTTTTTTCTGTGTGATAATGCATTACTAACAATGTTTGCTGAGTTGATCATACGATGGGAAGATGTATAATAAAAGCATGTAAGGGCATTGGTTTTATATTTTTTCTTTTTTTCCTTTTCATAAAAATATCTTTACTTAAATAAAAATTGAATGAAAAGGAGTAGACAGGAAGTGATAAATGTTTATTCTTTTGTATTCACAATAAAATTAATATCCAAAGCTAAAAGCTCTATGACAGGCACTCCTCTATTATAAAAAAAAGGCCATTCGGCAGCCGAAATGGAAGGTAGATTTATCAATTAATTGATATAAAAAAAAAGTTTTATACATACATATCTTGTTAGTGTATAGTCATGATATGAAATTAGACTCGTTTCCTAGGAGTGAGGGTAAAAAAAGACAACGATTATTATTGATAGAGAACTTCAGATAGTTGATTTGACATAACATTATATAGGTAATGTACCAAACTAACCTTCACATAAATAAAGTATTGAAAATTTAATTAGTATGAGATTATAATTGTAATCGCTGTTACCATGACAAGCCCAGTTAAAATAACAATAATACTTTTATTTAAAATATAAAATAGCTGTGAAATTAACAGGTTATTTTGTTTACAATAAAATACACGTGACAAAATTGTATGATTATGGGAAATTCGTAAGTTATGTGGAATGAAAACCATATTTTCAACATTTTTGATTTCATTAAAAAGTTCAAGGGTATCAAATTATTGGAAGAAATAGTCAAAACATAAAGCTTAAGGTCATTAATGCAAGATTATTAGTCAAGCATTTAGATAATTTTTACGGAATTTGTCTATAAATATTAGTTTTGAAGTTATATGAGCTTTAGCAGTGATTAAAAAATGATTTTCATCAAAAATCATGAAAATTTTAAAACTATTTGAACGATTTAGCCCATCTTTGAACTTGATCAAGATAATCGCCTCTAGAATAAGTGTAGAAAATTTCATTAAGATCCGATAAGAACTGTGGGTGCTATCGTAATGACAAGACAAATGATAATCATTGGGAGTAGAGGTACATTTGATACATTATAAGTAATAAAAGAAATACTTTTAAAACATAAAATAGCAGTGAAATTTACAGGTTAATTTGTGCACAATAAAATAAAACTGACAAAACTGGATTATAATGGAACAAGCATAAGTTCTGTGAAATGGAAACCATATTTTCAACATTTTTTGATTCCATTAAAATTTTCAAGGCTATGAAATTATTGGAAGAAATAGTCAAAATATAAAGTTTGAGGTCATAAATTAAAGCTTATTAGTCACGCTTTAAAATACTTTTTGTAGAAATTATCTATGAGTTGTAGTTTTAAAGTTATATGGATTTGAACGTGATTATAAACTGATTTTTTCGAAAAATCGTTAAAATTTCAAACAGATATAACTTCTAAACTAATCGACCGATTCAGCCCATCTTCGAACTTAACCGTTGTAATCACACATAGAATAAGTGTAAAAAATTTCATTAAGATCGGATAAGAACTGTAGACGCAATCGTGTCCTTAAAAGTCGGTTATATCCCATATATACATATATAAATTTTTCAACGAATGGTATTTTTGAACTCTACTCAACTAATGATGATAGTTTATGATGAAATTCCTTGAAAAATCGACCATGAGGACAAATACAATAGTTAGATTTTTAAAAAAATCTACCTAAAAACATCTCTCTATGGTATTTTTTTGAGGCTTAATGACTTAAAGTAAATTTAATTAAATATTGATACTTTGTATAGTGCTCAGTAACATGCGGAACTGGAATAAGAACGAGGTCTATTGAATGTAGAGATGGGAATGGAAAATTGTCAAGTGATTGTGACTCTACTGAACGACCTTACGATAAGCAAGATTGTAAAACCAACATCGATTGTCCTATATGTGAGTAAATAAACTAAATATGATAAGTAATTAATACAACCAAATAATAAAAGAATAAAAATTAATTAAATCAATTAATTATTTAGATTCTGATGAGATATCACAACCGTTAATGCAGCCTTATCCACCGCCTCCAATTCCCGAGAAATTAATTGACCAGCCAATACCATCGGAAGCTACGTAAGTCCATCCGTTTCTCTTCAGCGATTATAACATAAATCCCTTCAACCATACAGAGATTAGATTAATTATCCATCAAATAATTAATAATTTATATATTTTATTCCAAACAAACTCTCTCCATATATGTGTATACATATTAAAAGTTTAATTAGCATATCATATATATTTATATAATCGTATATTCGTATCATTATTAATAATATTGTTCTTATTGTTGTTGTTGTTGTAGCTTTATCGCTGATGAATGGTCTACATGTAGTGCAACGTGTGGTGAAGGTATTCGTCATCGTGAAGTTCATTGCAAGATATTCCTTGAATTTAGTAAGACAATAGCTAAACTACCAGATCGTCAGTGTACTGGCCCGAAACCTCTCGAGACTGAGAAATGTATGATCCGATCATGTGGACTGATGGGAAATAGTCTCTCGTATAGAGTTGATACAGTTGGAGATAGTGGGTATGAGGAATCTAACTTGATGGATTCATTCAGATCTGCTGGCTCGAGTGAGTTTGAAGGAAGTGTTAAAGTTGCTCCTGGTAATTCTGGGCAAACAACTTATTCGTGGAAGGAAGCTGGATACAGTGCCTGTACTGCTTCTTGTCTTGGAGGTAAAATGTCTTTATCCACATTGTTAAATGAATAATTTATTTAAAGTTATACTTCAATATTTATTTTTATTTTTTCTTTACTTGTTCAGGAGTCCAGGATTTAATTATTAATTGTGTTAGAGATGACACTGGTAAAACGGTTATTCCACTTCTTTGCACTAAAGAAACTAAACCAGAGTCTCGAATACGTACGTGCAACGACCATGCTTGTACTCCAAGGTGAATATTATTTTTTATTTTGTCCAATTTTACTTTTAATTAGAAAAGTAATAGATTGAATTTATAAATAATCTTTTTTTTTTTTTTTTTTTTTTTAGATGGAACTATAGTGACTTTTCACCGTGTAACAGTCCTTGTGGTATTGGTATACAAACACGAGATGTCACTTGCATACATGAGGTAGCACGAGGTCCTGGGAATACAGTGGTAGTACCAAACCATATGTGTCAGACACAACCGCCAGTTGACAGGCAGCACTGCAACGTGTGGGATTGTCCACCCAAATGGCAGCCTGGAGAATGGGACAAAGTAACGATTTCACCTTTAATTTCTCCCTAATCAATTCCAGCAATTATTAACTATGTATATATAACTATATTAAGAGTGTACAAATAATTCCAACGGACGAATTATTCTTATCAAATATTAATATTAGATTTGAAATTCGAATTATACGATTGTCATTGAATTGTTACAAAAATCTTAATTATTGGTAAATTAATGTAATAACTTTTTTTAAATTTATCACATGGGAATTGAAATTCGATATTCAAAACTTGCACTGAATATTCGTATTTGAATCAAATAATTCAAAAACTGACGAATATTAAAATTTACTGAATTATTCGATTTGGTTTGAATTCAACACTATTGGCACATTCATATTATAAATATACATATTGATATAAAAATAACTTTAGGCTATAAGAAATTAATTTCCTTTTCATGAATAATTTTATTAATAAACAGTGCTCCAAAAGCTGTGGTAGTGGTATAAAACGACGTCAAGTCGTCTGTGAACAGATAATGGCTCAAGGACATAAACAAATCCGTCCTGATCGTGAATGTCAAGGAAATAAACCATCAGCTGAAAAACCATGTAATACAAGATCTTGTCATGATATTGGATTAAATGCTCAACCAGTAATATTCAGTCAAAATTCAACATTTAATCAACATGACCCCGAACAAAAAGTTGATTTAAAAATCGGTGGGACTGCGACGGTGTTTCAAGGCATACCCGTGGTCAAAATTCGTTGTCCTGTTAAAAAATTCAGCAAGTATGTTATTAAATTAATGAATTGATTTATTTATTTATTATTCAACTAATTTAATTATAACATTGATGAAATATTATTTGTACATAGAGGGCAGATTATTTGGACAAAAGACCGTGCAGAATTACACAAATCTAGAAAGTATAAAATTAGTAGAAAGGGAGCTTTAAAGATAATCAATATTGGGCTCACAGATAGCGGCTCATATGCATGCATTGGTAATTTTACATATCATTGATTTTGATAATAAGATTAATGATTAATTAATAAAATATTGAATTTTATAGCGGGACAATCACATGCAGAATTGCGTTTAATAGTGAAGCATCGAACAAGAGAACAAATGAGTAGTGAAGAAATTTTACGTTTTGGTAATACTGTACATCATCGACAGGATGTGAATTTAGATTCAGGAGGGGCAAGTTCCGGGGAAAATTTACAAATCGATCATGCTGGTAATTATTAATTTATTTTATACAATTAATTTTTTATTCTGTTATGAAATTGTAAATTTTATAACTCTTTTAACAGCACCAGCTTATCAAGGTGCATTTTCATTTGGAAATGATGACCTTAGTCATGAATCACGTCCTGAAATACCTTCAATAGGAAAACCAACAAAAAAGCCCCGACGTCCCAAGCGTCCAAAGCCAAGTCCTCCAACGTCGAACGTGATATCGAATGGAGAGTATTCAGTTACGTCAATTCATCAGGTAAGTGCTTTATATATTGTCATACAACAATAGTTTAACAAATCTAATGCATATAGAATGACAGCTAATCAATAGAGCAGTGAATCGTTCTATATTAAAAATTTATTATTGGATTGTATGCCTTTATAATTTCAATAATAAAATTGTATTAAATTATAACTAATATTGATATTTAAAGCCAACAATAATGAAATTAAACTAATCTTCTTAAATCTATCCTAAAAACTTATAATTATTTTGAAAAATAAATATTTCTTGTCTGTCTTTAATTGCTGCATTCAATTTTGGCTTGATGAAATTAATTTGGAATTTAATTAATCAGCCGGGTTATCATGAATCTGTTGAATCTACTGCATCTTCTAGCGCTTCTCGACTTACACCACATTTCAGTCAACTAATCTACACCTTGAAGGTGATATCATTTGAACAAATCATTATTCATTACTATTATTATTAATTACTAAATAATAATTATATTCTTTCGAATTATATTTTAAATAGAAGAAAATTGAATTAAATTATTAAAGCAAATAAATTTCTATTTATTCTAGTCTTATTGGCCGTTCCAAAGTAGTAGATCTTTTAATCGGGAGCATCGAATGGCACCTGAATTATTTCCAAACGATTTCCATACAAAAAATACTCTTGAATTAAATTCAAAAGAGCTTAAAGATAATAATTTACATTTCGACAGTACAGACAATGATTTTGAAATGTTTGGACATGAGTCAGTTATTCCCGATGATAAATTTGGACCAGATGAAGAAAGAATATTTATTGAGGATGAACCTTATGATTTTGATAGTGCTGTATTATCAATCAATACATGGGACAATTCAAAAAAATCATCGGAATCATTTAAAACGAATAAGCATGGACTAACAACAGAACAAACTTCAAATTATTTTGAAGAATCTTTAAAAAATATAAAAAAACATCAGATCAATAACAATGTCGGTAATTATTCAAGAAATGAACGAGGCATTAAATTGATCAATAAAAAAAATAACAAAAAAGTTGACGCGTCAACTGAAGCACCAAGTATCGATATGTTTTTTTTTGAACGCTCTTATAATAAAAATAAAATTATTAAAACTGGTTCATCGACAGATGAAAGTTATTCAATAGAATCTACAAGTAAAAATAATAATTCTAAATCTTATCTTACTACTATTACACCAATGATAACAAATGACGATAAATCAACAATAAATTTAGAAAAAACAATAAATATTTCCATTCAGACAACAATTAAACCAATAACTAATGATAAGTTAAAATTATCTACTGAATCCTTAGCAATAAAATTACCTGAAGATGATGATAAAATTTTTGATTCAGGTAGTGAAATGGAACAAATAGAAGATTCATATGAAGAAGAATTAATAAAACAAAAATTCAATAGAAATGGAACAAAAAAATTATTATCAAATCATTATGCTAATGAGTCAAAAATTTCAAGTGATGAAAGTGGACGAGAAAATGATTCTGAGAATATTGATCGGGGAGCAATTGAAGTTTTGAGTAATGAAGATACTACTGAAAAAACACGTCATTCAAAACATAAAAATCATTCTCATAACTCGCTAAGAAATAAACATTCAAAACAGTCATTAATACAATTGGAAACATTGGCATTTGACATGAATAATACTACTGATGATACTTTAAATATTTCCACCAAAGAAACTAGTGAGGATTTGGTATTCGAATGGGTAACAACTGAATGGTCTAAATGTTCGCAAACTTGTGGTGCTGGTGGATTTCAAATGAGAGGAGCACAGTGTATGGTTCGTTCAACAAAGCCAGCTAGTAATAACACACGAGTTTCATCGAGAACTGTAATAGGTGCTTCGCTTTGTGAAGATGCCGGTTTCATAGTACCATCAAAAGTTCGTCCTTGTGGCTTAGAGAGGTGTCCCCAGTGGCATGTCAGTGAATGGACCCCATGTGAATCGTCACGTTGTTTTAATTGGAAAACTGGTAAACATGAGACTTTTTTACAATCTAAGAATACTAAAAACAGGACCATTAAAGTTACTTTCTTGTCATTGACTCTATTTACTTTATTATTTTTTTAGTAAGCTTTAAAACAAGTTTTAAAGAGTACATGATTTAAGGTAGTTCTTTCCATACAGTCCAGTTAAAAAGTTTTGGATCACTACCCATGTATCGCGTACCTGCGAAGCTAACGTTAAAGTCCATATTTTTTGACTGGACTGTACTCTTAATACTACTGTACCCCCTATACAAATACGCTCACACTATGATAAATTAGTCTGTTTGAAAATCTGGCAATGTCGCATATTTATTCTCTCACTCGCCTTGTACAGTCGAGACTCACTTATAGTTTATACACATAATGTAATCGTAAACATTCGATTAAATTATTTTGGTGGTTATTTAAATAAAAAAAACTAAGTATGGGAGACCGAGTACGTTATGAAGGAAAATTCATTACCCGATGAAAATATATGATTTTAAATATGATTCAACTAATTGAAGTTCTAATTATCTATAATTAAATTATTTAATTAATCAAATTTTCAAGATTAAGAAGCTGCAGCTACATGTAGTGCATTCCAAAATGTACCCTAAATTAATTAATTTAGTCATCAATTTATTTATTCATTTTTTTTTTTTTGTTGTGTCACGATTGGAGATCGTGATGGGCGTAGGTACGGGATTTCGTATAAAAGTATTGAATAAAAAGGTACTTACATTAATCAAGGACCGATCCTATGATCTGGGCTCACGTGACCAAATGCTCAGTTTATTCTATTCTATATTTAAATCACGCCTACACAATATTATTGAAGACAATATTGCTAATAACCCAAAATGATTTACAATTTATGATGTGACTGTTTATTTTTCACAATCAAACGTCGAGCGTTAAACGTAAGATTGTGTACCCCCTACTGTAAACTATCGGTCTGAGCGGCTAGACAGGTAGAAAAATAAGGGATAAAGGAAGGTGGGCTGCCGAAAAGCCTCGTGAAGCTAGTATCTCATTGTTAAAGTAAAATTGTCTGGGAAATAATGCTTTTCAATTGTTTTATGTTAACGAGTATTTATTTATTGAGGACCAAATATTCTCAAAATACAAAAGGGTTACAAATGTCAATATTTAAAATAGTAAATATGAAAGTAAATGTTTCATGCATATGTTTTACAAATATTTCAAAGTAAATTTAGAAAATACCAGATAATGGTTACAATGTTTAAAACTTACCCTAAACAGGTTTTTGTTGAGGTGTCAGGACTGTCAGCAGTAACACAGGACACTTATTCACAACGCGTTCTCGTGGTTAATTAATATGATTCTAATTTATCGGTTTAATTATTTATTTAGTATGCTTTGTTGTATCGATTTAAATGTTTATGCGTTTCCAAATCTTCGTAGATTAAAATAAAATCAATGTCTTCGTGCTTCTCGCGGAAAAATAATTCCAATATATTCAAATTCTTCGCGTCTTCGCGGTAAAATAAAATATAAATTTTGTATTATAAAATCTTCGCGTATTTTCACGGTAAAATAGTTTCAAAATATTCAAATTCTTCGCTTTTTCGCGGTAAAATGTTATTCAAATCCTCGCATTTATCGCGGCAAAATATTCTTTGATTCTTCACGTTTCTCGTGGTATAATTCAAAATTAAAATAGAATGAAATTAAATGGATTAAAAATAAGATGAAGATAATCAATGCTGTACCGGTGCTAAACGGTTGATATTAGTTCACAACTTACAACGATCAAGGACCAATCGTATGATCTGGGCTCACGTGATCGGATGCTATACGCTAATATCGCGTTAATTATGCTTCTGAAGCTAGTAGAAAATATAATGCCGATTATACGATTGCTTACGACGATCAAGGACCGATCCAATGACCTGGGCTCACGTGATCGAATGCTCAATCGGGATATCAATCCTCTAGCCGCGAACACCGTCGAGTATCCGGAGTTCGGTATGGTTCAGAGTTTGATTCCCAAAAGAACTGATGAGATAAAGTCCATGGTTTTTTTATATGGTCTTTACATATAATAAGTGGTGGTCACTTGTTTCCCATACGAGAAGACTCGGACTCGCCCGAAAGTTCCAATTCCATGCACACGTGTGATCCCTGGGAAATAGATTTTGACTATTAAGTGGGCCGATGACCTGGCGCCACTCTGCCGCCAAGGAAGCCATAAATTTGGTGGTTTCCATTAGCTTTCTTTAATTTCCAAGAATCACATGCAGGTGCACACGAGTTGGGTGGTCTATAGTTTTAAGATGAAAAATCAAAGAAAAGATTACCGTTCTATGCTTAGATTATTAAATGGGAACGGATACATAAATTCGAAAAGTACGTTAAGTAAAAATGACGAAATCTATAGAGCAAGAGAAATCTATAATACACGTGGTCCATTAGTACAATACGACTTAATTGTAAAGCGTTGACAACGCTCAGGTAGATATATTTGTCCGGTACGACTGCTGGCGTCAATAAGTCGGCGTTATACATAAAAAGGCTTACGTACAAAAAGTCTTAGTGTGAACTTATTTCGGGAGGAAAAAAAAAATAAAATTTTTGAATGTAGTAGCCGTGACGGTTGTAAATGAATCGTTGCATTTTATTGATAACTATTAATGAAACATATATAATTATTTATACACTACTATTATTTCCGATATTTTATTATATGAATTTAGCCGTTTTGTATTTTCACGCTTTCTACCCGTTGCAACGTTGCCGCTTCATTTACTCGCGACTGTTTCTCCGATCCTCTCCACTAAAACTAACCTTTGAAATGTGTAATTTATTTCAATTTTTCATACACAGAAAAAAAGATTTGCTTGGTTCCAGTAAAATGTTTTCTTCAAAATTTTATTCTCGAATGAAGAAAAAATCGTTTCTTGTTTTTAGAGAAGTTTCTTACTTTAAGAAATTTTTTTGTTGCTTTAATAAATTTGCATTTTGGTTTGAAAAACTTCACTTGTTTCAAAATAATTTTCTTTTTTCGAGAAAATTCGATTTCTGGATTTAATTGATTTGATCTTCATCATAGAAAATGTTCTTCTCTCAAGAAAATTCAGTCTCTTGCTCCAAAATGTTTATATTTTATTTTAAGAAAATTTTCTCCGCTCAAGAAAATTTACTTTCTCGTTCCTAAATGATTCAATTTTGTTTCAAGATAATGTTCTTCTATCAAGAAAATTTACTTTCTCGATCCAAAATGTTTTTATTTTGTTTCAAGAAAATGTTCTACTCTCAAGAAAATTACGTCTCTTGCTCCAAAATGTTTTTATCTTGTTGTTAAGAAAAAATGTCTTGAGCTAAAACGAAAATGTTTTTAAACTAAGAAAAATAACTTTATAAGTCAAGAAGTATACTTTCTTGGACCAAGAAATTTTTTTTGTCGCAATCAACAATATAATTTCAGTTGAGAAATAAATTTCTTCAGTTGAGTGAAAAAATTTATTGAGCTAGAAAACTTTTTATTTTTTAATTTTTTATCGAAAAAATTATTTTTCGGTTCCAATATTATTAACAATGCAGATAAATACTTTATCAGATGCATTTATCAGAGGATAGAACACTTTCTCAATGAGTTATATATTGTAGCAAATTGAAAAAAACAATTATCGCTTAACGCAGGAATCGAACCTAGATCGATTTGGCGTCACGCGAGAGCTTTTTTTTTTTTTTTTTTTGAAAAAGTTTATTTTCATTTAAAGGTACATTGTGGTTACATTGATGATGGAAATTAAACTTAAAAAAACATTTTACATATTTTTAATTTTTTGAAATATTGACCTAAGCTTAAGGTACTCGTATTTTTACTTTTTGCTGCGTGTGGCGGCTGGTAGTTTTAAGAATTATAGGTATAATCATTTAATGACTATTTTGATAGTTATGGACTAACAATTTGTACTGAGTGAGATGGGTGTGTGGTAAGAAAAAAAGATAATTTTTATCTCAAAAACCACTGTGGCTTCTTTTGGTTATTTACTTAAGACTAAATTATGCTAATGGTATTTACACTATGTACAATTATTTACAGGTAGGGTGGCTCGAGTTATAACAGAGCGGGATACTTCTTTATTCTGCGGCGTTGGAGCGTCTTCGTTTGGATGGAGTTGGGGCTGAGCCACCAATACTTTTTGAGGTCGAGCCTCTTGAAGTCCATTGCATCTCTTACAGGGATGGCCATTGAGAATTGGAAATCGAAACTCCTTTTTGCAAAGCTATCAGGTTGCATACTTATTCTTTTATCTGCCTTGTTTCTTCTCCAATGGTAGAGAATGGGCACGTTGTTGGTGTTTTGTATGACGCCTTTGGCATCGAAATGTAAAAATGCTTGCGGTGGTAGGCATCCGGATATGTTGCCTAGTTCGGCCTCTGCGTCGTTCACCTTGGCTAGGTTTTTTATTATGGCGTTATCGATTGTTGGTAGCTTTGCAAAATAGTCTCTCACTAGTTGGATGATAAAGTTGTCTATACGAGGGATATTAGCAACCTCATACAGAACTTCATTGCTTACGAATTTTTGGTAGTCTGTTTCTTTGGATCTGTACAGCCCTGTGCACGCCCTCAAGCATTTACGTTCGAAGGCTCTGATTTTCTCCATGACGGTGGACCCCATATTCCACCATATGGGTGCTGCGTAAGTGATTATAGGACGTATAAGGAGCTGGTAGCATATTACTTTTGCACTTCGTGACAGGTGTTTACAATAAAAAATTCGCCCGTTGGCTTTGAAAGCTGCTGATGCCTTCTCCAGCTGAAGCTCAAGATGTTGGTTGAGCTTAAGTAGATAGTCCAGATGAACCCCTAGGTATCTCACAGTTTTTTTTCTGGGTACTATTGTGGTCTTATTGGTGTCTGGCTGCGTCATCTGCAGTTTTACCAAGCTCAGCCATCCCAGCCTTTGCCAGGCTATATTTCGTTTGTCTACATCTATTAACCCACACTGGCCTTGCGGTCAGTCATATTTTTCAATCTTAAACACAGAATTTAAAATGAAAAGATTTTCGACAATAATTCCGAAAAATGTTACATTTTGGCTAAATACTAAACAGATTATATGAATTTTTCATTAAACAATGTCGATATAAGAATATTAAAATTTTTAATAAAAAAAAATTTGCTTAAAAAAAACAGTGAGCCTCACAGACATAAGGTCACAATAGAAGTGAAACTTTATTAATAATTAAGTCGGTCTAACTAAATAAATCAATTAATATAAATGTCAATATATATATATATATATATATAATATTGGACATTACATCTTGTCGGATAGTATAGCATTGGGAAAAAAGAAATCTCTGAAAATAAAACTATGTATAACTAGTTTTCTACTAAATGTAAAAATTTAAAAAACAATAAATTGTAAGAAGAAAATTCAATATTTCAAAATATATTTATGTTAGTTAAATGTAAAATTATAAATATGAATTGTAAAATGACGGAATAGAAAAAAAGCCCCAATAAAAAAAATCTCTAGATTTGTAAACCACTAAAAAAAAATATGGTCACTATCTAAAAATTTGTAAATAAATTTTGTGTATATTTGAAAATATTTATAATTAAAAAGAACTAAATTAAAAAGTTGATAAAAAAGTAATTACTATAAATAAAGATATATCTCCATAAAAATTACTGTATGAAATTTAATTTCAATGAATAAAAACATAAATAATTTTGAAAAACTGTAATTATAAAAGTATAAAATCATTTAAAATATTTTCTTTAATTGAATAAATGAATAAATGAAAGAATGTAATTTTAGAGAACAAAAAAAAAATTACTATGAAAAAAAAAAATTCTAAAAACAAACATTTAAATAACTAAACATGGATATAAAAAAATTATGTCAAATGAACATCTCTACAAATAAAATATCTATAAAAAATTAACTGTTTTTGAACATCTTTATAAAATACGATATCTATAATCAAATTTCATTTGATATTATATTTTATACACAGAAAAAAAGATTTATTTGAGCCAACTAAGATTTATTTGACTCAAAGATATCGTACATTTAGATATGGCCAGATGAATATTTAATTGTGAGAAAGATATAATATATTTGAGTAGTTTAATTGCGTGAAATAAGTGATTTATTTGTGATAAAGAAATGATCCAATTGCTACAAATAAATAAGGGCTTCAAATATATGTATAGTATAGCCAAATTTTAGGTTATTTGTCACAAATTTAATATCGTTACCACAAATATATCAATTACTTACCCCAACTAAATGATATATTTCTGTCAAATTATAAAATTATTTAAATTAACTGTCATATTTAGTTGTACCAAATATATTTATTTGTCATTAAGGAATATTTGAAAAAAAGCCACAAATAAATTGATTTATTTGGGACAAATATTCCTTTTTTTCAGTGTAGAGATGTTCAAAAACAATTAATTTTTTATAGATATTTTATTTATCGGGATGTTTATTTTTACATAATTTTCTTCTATACATGTTGAGTTATGCGAATGTTTGTTTTTAGAATTTGTTTTTTTATAGTAATTTTTGTTTAGTTCTCTTTGAAATTACATGCTTTCGTTCATTCATTTATTCAATTCAAGAAAATATTTTAAATATATTTAAATGATTTTATACCTTTATAATTACACTTATTTTTAATTTTTTATGTTTTTATTTATTGCAAAAATTTTATACGGTAATTTAAATGGAGGTGTACCTTTAATTATAGAAATTAAATTTTATATAGTAATTGATATGGAGGTTTGTCTCTATTTATAGAAATTATTTTTTATTACCTTTTTAATTTAGTTCTTTTAAATTATAGATATTTTCGAGTACACACAAAAATTCTTTACTAATTTTTAAATACTGACCATATTTTTTTTAGTGACTTATTTTACAATACATATTTATAATTTTACATTCAATTAGTATACATATATTTTTAAATTTAGTAGAAAACTAGTTATGCATATTTTGATTTTCAGAGATTTTTTTTTCCCGAAGCTATACTACCCGACAACATCTAATGGCCAATATTGTGTATATATATATATATTACAATTTATATATGAATAACGTGGTTAAATTACGACGCGTGCGTACTACACTCGTCCATTCTACTCGACTGTTCTCAACTCCCCCCACTCTTTAAAATATATAAGGCTTGCTGTACAAGCAATTCCCCTTCTCGCTTACTCTGAAATAATAATAATAATAATAATAATCATCTTTAAAAGTACCCAGCAAGCGTGGGTTCAAAACCCACATAGATTTAAAAATGTTTTTTTTTTCTTTCATTTTATAAAAACCCGAAGAAAAATTATTTCATAATTGAAGATTTAATAAATTCCAAATAAATTTTATAGTTCCCTAAAATTTTAAGGATAGTAATTATTTTTTAAATTAATTTTAAATCGCAAAAAAAAAATGTATCTAGACATATTCTTGGATCTATTGGGTGAGGATATTTACTGAGATTGACCGAGTATGTGTGATGTTAATGAAAAAATCCCTGTTATTTGCCGGTCTCGAACCCAGATCCATCCGATTTTAAGTCCTTGCTGCTATCCACTGCACTAACCTACGTGCGTGATCGCATTGAAGTAAATGGTATATTTATTGAAATATGAAAAAATAACTTATTAAAAAACGTTAAGATCATAATATCATGCTTGACTCCGTAATTTATATTCGGAGTAAAATATATTAGGAGTACAAATAAGTTTCCGCCGTTTTATTGTAGATGGCGCGGCACGGAGTTTCGGTTAGCTTTCGCAGATGATAACTGGCTTAAAAAATAGTTTGGACATTCAAGAACAACATAACCTATTAATATCATTGATTTTATATTGGTAAAATATAATTTTTATAAGTTGAAAATGTCAAAATTTGAGCCAAGTAAGCGTCATTTGCGGGAAATATTAGTTTACTTCTTTAATTTAAAGAAATCTGCTGCTGAGGCGCATCAATTGCTCGTAGAAGCATATGGTGAGGGTGCTTTGAGTGAGAGAACGTGTCGAGAGTGGTTTCAAAAGTTTAAAAACGGTGATTTCGACGTAGAAGACAAAGATCGCAGTGGAAGGCCAAAAATTCAAGAGGATGCAGAATTGGAGGAAGATTCATCTCAAACACAGAAAGAACTTGCTCTAACATTAGAAGTCACTCAGCAAGCAGTCTCACATCGTTTAAAATCATTAGGAATGATTCATAAACAAGGAAATTGGGTTCCGTATGAATTAAAGCCGAGAGATATTGAACGCCGATTATGCTTAAGTGAAATGCTGCTAGCTAGACATAAAAAAAAGGGTTTTTTACATCGTATCATAACTGGTGATGAGCAGTGGATACATTATGACAATCCAAAAAGAAGAAAATCATGGGGATTACCTGACCACGCGTCAACATCAACAGCAAAACCGAATATTCACGGAAAAAAACTTATGCTGTGTATTTGGTGGGATCAGCTAGGTGTAGTGTATTATGAGTTGCTTAATCCGAGCGAAACAATTACTGGAGCCCTCTATCGAACACAATTGATGAGATTGAGCCGAGCTCTGAAGGAAAAACGCCCTCAATACGATTCTAGACACGAAAAAATTATTCTTCTGTATGACAATGCTCGTCCACATGTTGCGGCTCCCGTGAAAAAGTACTTGGAAACACTTGATTGGGAAGTGTTACCCCACCAGCCGTATCCACCAGACATTGCACCGTCCGATTATCACCTGTTCCGGTCCATGGCACATGCTCTGACGGCGCAGCGGTTCACATCTTATGAGGATACCAAAAATTGGGTTGATTCGTGGATAGCCTCGAAAGCCAAGGAGTTCTTCAGACGTGGGATTCGAATGCTGCCTGAGAGATGGGAAAAAGTGGTTGCAAGTGATGGGCAATATTTTAAATTAATTTATATTACCGTTCTTCTATAATAAATATTTAATTTGTGTTAAAAAACGGCGGAAACTTATTTGTAACCCTAATATTATTTAATAAACTACTTTTAGGGAGATTTATAAATAGAATAAATTAAAAATATTTTTAGTTCAAATATTGTTATCATAATTGATATGATTATTTAATAGTTTACCGAACTTTATAAAATTTCATACTAACGAATAAACATTTAGATTTTTATAAAGATTTTTTTTGCTAACCGTTCAAAATTTTACAAAATTTCGTACCATTTAGGAGACTAATGTGAAAATCAATTAAATTTTACGCTTCAATGAAATTGAGATCACCACGAAATAAATAGTATGGTTTAATAAAAACAAAATGTCGAATTGGAATAAAAAATAGCATGAATTTTAATAAAAAAAAAAAAAAATGTAAAATTCGTATAAGAAATATCATAAAATTTTTAAATATTTTATGAGATTGTGTAACAATTTGTAAAAAAACCTAAAAGTCTATGAAATTTTATGTAATTTTAGTTCATTTTCTTACAGATTATTAAAGAGATATTTTTAAACGCATAAAAAAATAAAAAAAAAAAATAATTAATCTAAGTGGGATTCGTACCCACGCTCGCTAGGTACTTCTAAAGATAGTTATTATTATTATTATTATTATTATTATTATTATTATTATTATTATTATTATTATTATTATTATTATTATTATTATTATTATTATTATTATTATTATTATTATTATTATTATTATTATTATTATTATTATTATTATTATTATTATTATTATTATTATTATTATTATTATTATTTCTTTTCAAGTTAAATGCTCAGGGGGTTATCCCCGGTAGTCCGACTCTACCGAGGGCCTCACCTGAGCGCCAAATCGTTACTGCTGCGATGCTTCATCAACAAGATGATCAGCATGCGCAGCAGGCCAAGTTTCGTTGTCTTAGGAGACGGAGGGATCCGAGAATCACAGCCTTTTGCATCCTCGATGCCAAAAACTCAACTTGCGATGAGCAAGTTGGGATTTTAGCCAATTCAGATACAAAATTCTGTTTCATCCCTCCTAGGACGCCAACAATGAGTACGACAAGCTTGACACGGTAGCCTGGGTAAAGTTTGCCAATTTCAAACAGGAGATCCTGATATATTTCGTGTTTGTGCTCTTCTTTAACCGTGATGTTATATTCAGCTGGAGCTGAAAACTCAATAACATAAATGTTACGAGCGGTTTTATCGAAGAGCACAATATCAGGTTTATTGTGATCTATTTTCCGCGTTGTTGCGAATGGCACGTTCCAATAAATACGGCAACGGTCATTCTCAACAACTAGCGGAATGTCTCCTGGCAAATAAGGCAGCACTGGTGTTTTATCGATACCGTGCGTGTGTCTAAGGTGGTAATAAAGTACTCGCTGAGCAGCATTGTGACGCTGAACGTATGCACTTCTTGCCAGCACAGGACATGCTGACAAGAGATGCATAAGCGTTTCAGGATGTTGCTTACACACCCTACACTGTGTGTCGGGTAGCTGCGTCTGGAGCACTTTTGCACGGTATTCGAGAGTGTTAATTACACCATCTTGGCAGGCAAAAATATACCCTTCAGTCTCGGACATCAGGCCAGCTGACTTAAGGAAGGAAAACGTCAGCTGTTCGGACAAGCCATGTTCACGCACGTGTTTAAAGAACACGCTGTGCATTGACTTATCCATGTGTGTACTGAGCAGTTTTTGTTGCTCAGCGTTGCTGATGACCCTCTTGAATTCCTCCTTAGGGAGTTCAATAAGAGGGTTTACTCTTCCGAGACCAAGGGATTTTGCTGCGTACTTTGCTGCCTTATATAAGAACGCTCCCTTATGCGCATTCTCATGCTGATGAACAATTTGCATAAGGAAGTCGTCTTCATCTGCTGTGAAATTGACAACTTCATATGTTAAACCCAAAACCAAACGATCGTGTAGACACTCCAAGCTCTGTAGACCTCTCCCTCCGATGTGCCGGGAAAGGTATAATCTGGTGACTG